>CAKNEV010000334.1:0-31258 GCA_930272055.1 Rhizopogon roseolus | reverse complement strand
TCACCAGCTCGTTAACTTCATCAACGAAGAGTATGAACACCGTCAACTCTATGAGCGGCGCACGTCCAAGAAAGGCAGTAATTCTGCCTTTACAGCGAAGGCGGCGAAGGGAAAAGGACGGGAATCGGCAAATACAAGCCAATATAACCCGGACGCGACCTGTAGCAACTGCAACAATAAGCGAGGCCACTATAAAAGTGACTGCTGGAGAAAGGGCGGTGGAAAGGAGGGCCAGGGACCACGTCAGCAGAAGGGGAAGAAGCAAGCGGCTAATACAGCTGCTGCTACTGATTCACAGGACAACTATGCGTTTGCATCGTCAGACTTAGCGAGCATCGCAAAGGACTTAAACTTACCTGTTGAACAGCGCGGAGCCATCATAGACTCCGGCGCAACCTCCCATTTCTGTCCGGATCGTTCCAAGTTCATTAACTTTACCTCTATCACCCCCCAGAGTGTTCATACTGCAGATGGATCGGCGATCAGTGCAATCGGTCGTGGAGACGTCAAAATAGACTTACCTTTGGGCACCAAAATGACCACTGTCACCCTGAAGGAGGCCCTCTACGCGCCGAAGATGGCGTTCACGCTCATCGCAACGAATCGCATCGCGGCGGCGGGGTTAGCTGTCCATTTCGAGGAGAAGGTCTGCAAGATCCTATCCCAAGGTCCTAAACGCACTGTCATAGCCGAAATTCCCCAAGTTGAAGGCCTGTATGCCATTGCAGCACAGCGTAAGCATCATGCAGCAGTAGCCCGAGACAAACTCACCGTCAACGAACTCCATCGCATCCTCGGACACGTCTCGCAGTCGGCTGTAAAGTCTGCCATAGACAAAGGACTGGTTGAGGGCGTCGAGCTAGACTCCAACACCACGCCCGAACCCTGTGACGCGTGTGAGAAGGGTAAGGCAACACGCCAACCTTTCCCGAAAGAATCACAGCGCCGCGCGACAGCGTATGGCGAGCTGATCCACACGGACCTCTGGGGACCTGCACAAACAGTTAGTATTGGCGGGCACTCGTACTATATGAGCTTCACCGACGACTATTCGCGGGAGAACCAGATCATCTTCCTGAAGCACAAGAGTGAGGCGTTAGCAGTGTTCAAGCAGTACGAGGCGCGACTTACCAGGCAGCACGATGGCGCACAGATCAAGACCGTACGGTCCGATCGAGGAGGCGAATACCTCAGCGCCGAGTTCGACGCATATCTAAAGGGTCAGGGGATCACTCGTGAACTTACCGTACATGATTCTCCTCAACAGAACGGTGTAGCCGAACGGCTGAACCGTACCCTGGTCGAGCTAGTGCGAGCCATGCTAATAGGACGTGACATGCCGAAGTTCCTGTGGGGGGAAGCCATCAGCTACGCTAGCTGGCTGCGAAACCGCTTACCTTCGAGAGCAACCCCAGGCCATACTCCATACGACCTCGTTCACGGACGGCATCCCAACCTATCGCAGGCGCATGAGTTCAGATCGAAGGTCTATGTCCACCAACAGGACGCTGGGAAGCTAGAGGCAAGGGCGGAGGAGGCGATATTCGTGGGGGTGGACAACCAGAGCAAGGGCTACAGGATATACTGGCCCGGTAAGCGTCGTGTCTCTGTGGAGCGGAACGTTAGCTTCCAGCCCACAAGCGTGACCGTAGCTGTGGACGTACCGGTCGAGGGGGAGCGGGCAGCTGTCCCAGCGACTAACGCCCAGCACGTTCCACCGCCAGACCAAACACCCAAGGTCCTGCAGCCTACCACTCCACCTAAGGTAATGCAACCTCTCCCAATCCCTACAGCTCCACGAGCGACTCGCGTTCGTCCTCCGATCGGGTATTACAAAGCCCTAAATGAGGGGGAGTCAGCTTCCATAGCGGCACTGGGACTAGACGAGGAGGATGAGCCACTCACCCAGTGGGCCCTAGCAGCGGCAGAGCCAGAGCCAACCCTAAAACAAGCCTTGAACGGCCCGGACGCCATAGAATGGCAGGAGGCGATCGATTACGAACTAAGTCAGCTGGAGAAGCTTGGTACGTGGGAAATAGTGGACCCACCTGCGCGTGCAAACCTAATCCCTTGCCACTTCGTGCTCGCCACTAAGCGAGGACCGAACGGAGAGAAACTGAAACTCCGCGCTCGACTCGTGGCTAACGGCCAGCGCCAGCAATACGGCGTGGACTATTTCGACACGTTTGCACCTACCTCCAACATGACCTCGATACGCGTCGTCCTGACCATGGCTGCTCAGCAAGACTGGGAGATCCACCAGGTGGACATCAAGAGTGCCTACCTGAATGCCGCTGTCAAGGAGGAGATCTATATGAGAGCGCCGCCGGGGTACCTTAAGCCAGGGGATGAGGGGAAGGTTCTAAGGCTGCTTAGAAGCCTGTATGGGCTCAAGCAAGCCGGGTTTGAATGGTCTGAGGAGCTAGAGAAGTTCTTTCTCGACGTTAAATTCACGCGTTCGCAAGTTGACCAGGCAGTGTATTTCAAGCGTTCTGACGACGAACACACTGTCATCACCGTGTCGGTCGACGACATGGCCGTCACCTCGAAACATCTTCGTCACATCAATCTATTCAAGGACGAACTGCGAAAACGCTTTGAGATATCCGATCTGGGGGAACTTACTTGGCTTTTGGGGCTGAAGGTCGAACGAGACCGTGCGGCACGCACCATCACTCTCTCCCAGAAGGCCTACGTCGATACCATTCTAGAACGATTCAACCTCACGAACGCTAAGACCGCACAGACTCCCATGGACGTTGGCACTGTCCTGTCCATAGACCAGTCCCCGCTAACGCACCTCGAACACGCGGCAATGAGGGACGTACCTTATCAGCGAGGCGTCGGCTCACTTATGTACGCGGCAACTAGTACCCGCCCCGATATCGCCTTCGCCGTCGCAACCCTCTCACAATTCATGCGCAATCCAGGTCATACCCACTGGGAAGCAGTCAAACACGTCATCCGGTACTTAAAAGGTACGGGAGACTTAGGGCTCACCCTTGGGACGACGGACGCAGGACTTGAAGCCTACGTAGACGCAGACTGGGCCTCCCAGCCCCACCGGCACTCGATGTCGGGATACGTCATCCTCCTGAACGGCGGACCAGTTGGAGCGCCAGGAAGCAGCCCATCATCGCGCTTTCGACGGCAGAAGCTGAGTACATCGCTCTGACCACAGTCGCACGCGAGATCCTTTACCTACAGCTGCTCCTCGGCGAACTCTATGGGCCTGTGGACCTTCCTACACCAGTCTACTGCGACAACCAAGCAGCAATCGCGTTAGCTTCTAACAACAAGTTCCATGCGCGCACGAAACATATCGACATACGTTTTCATTTTGTTCGAGACCGCGTTCGCAATGGCGACTTCCAACTCCTTTACTGTCCCACAGACGACAACATCGCGGACGCTTTCACCAAGCCGCTATCGCGCCCCCGCCTTCAGAAGTTGAGAGCCATGATGAGCATCGGTTCCGCTCGAGGGGGGGTGTTGGGATCAGGAGAGAGCGAATGATAACGAGCGCGACCGATACAGGAACAACTGTATGACAGGTGAAGTCGGCAGAGAGAAATCCATATTATAATGTCACAATTTTTCTTTTACCTTCGCAACGCTCATTTACTTACGAGTTTATTTTCTTACTATAAAGATTTCAAAGACGTCGTACGAACATCTCAGTCCTTCCTACCGAGACTGAGATGTGAGTTACTTAGCTTTTCCTTACTTCGATTGCGCTAACGATAACGAGTAGAATATATCCATTCTACCTAGGTACTGTACTCCGTACAAACGAGTCCTTCCTACCGAGACTGAGATAATATATCCATTCTACCTAGATCTAGCCCGCTCCTCCGTTGCCGCCAGCCTCAAAACATCTGATGTCTAGTATTCTGCACTCTGTGTTGAGCTTAGACGCTGTGGCGCAGTATTAAGGGACGAACACAAACTCGGTTCGGCAATCCCCGCGCCCGGCGCAACTGTCACGGAGTCTGCCGGCAGAACGGCAGTTGGCAGAATGGCAAAAGGCGGCAAAGTGGTTTTGAGGAGCATTGTAGAATAGTATTAGCTAATACACAGATGCCACACCCTCTGATGCCAACAAAGTACTGGCGCTCCAGCCTGGTTTTCTGACCCCCGACTCACTACATCAATTTCTTCAACAAATCCAGTCGGCGTAATTATTACCTTTGTTAATTCCTCATTAGCTTCCCTCGTCTTGTGCTCAAATCTGTCAAATTCACTACATAGCTCCTCCTCCGTAATTGAGTGAATGATGATTGCGAGTCCCTTCAATGGACAACGTGTGTAGCACTGACAGGGAGAGTTTCCTGCCAATCAAGTGCATCAGGCTAAGCTCCGATTACCATTCTTTGTAGCCAGCATTCTGCCAACAACATTAAATATGGTTGGACTTGTCAAAATAAATTCGCCTTACGATAAGTTCCATTTTATTTCGGACAGAAAATTTACTATAATATATAGCGACTCGTTACAGACGAAATCTCAGTCCTGTCCTTACTGACCAGAGACTGAGGTGTGAGTATTATATTTACTTAGACAGCACATTCATTTGCTAACTCGTCATTTCACTCGTTTTAGGTACATACTAGAGTCCTGTCCTTACTGACCAGAGACTGAGCTTATATTCACTCGTTTAGCTCGAGCTCCTTCCCTTCCCTCGTCGCCCATAACCTTAAGACTGTGAGCAAATTTCAAGAGTAAATGATCGAATAACGAATGATAATGAGCTCAATTTGGTCGGGTGACTCACTCCTTCAAGCTATGCAAGACCTCGAAGAGCCTTGATCCAGTCAATAATTCACTACTGTCATCTAATCAACCTGAAGCGGAGCTCACATACACACCTTCGACGTAATATATGCTTGATACTGTGGAAAAATGGCGAGCGAGCGAGACGACGGGCGAAGAGGGTTGTTAGGATTCACAGCGGAATCGGAATCGTTGAAATCAACGACAGCGGCGTACCGAGTGACCTTGTTTTCGGTAACGCCATATGCTGTGTGAGCATGACCTAACACTATTATAATCACCTACATATTAGGAACAGCATATGAAGGAATGAAACGTTGTCGAACATCAAGGGTGTAGCAACATCTTTGGTAAAGTAGTTCTCGAGCCCAAGCCGGGATCCGAGCACGTTGGGAGCTGATCATGTTTTCGGTGAACACTGGCACAAGACTGTTCTGTACTTGGGCCTCAACGTCACCGATGGCAGTTTTCGAGTCCCCGTTTCCGCCAACTTTGAATGGAACGTCGGAGGGCACTTTGGCACAACATCGGGAATGTGCCATCAGGGGGTTTGCATTCCGCTTGATCAGTTTTACATGGGAGATTATGCAGTCTCTTGTAGTAGACTTCATAGAAGGAGATGCTGAGGATCGATTAGGAAAAAAAAAACTAGAAGACACATGAAACAGAAAAGGACACTCGACGATGGTCACCTTTCCTTTAGAGGCCACCATACCAATATCCTGAATGAAGCGCGCCGGGTGGAATTTCATTAGAGCAATTAACATATGACCTTGACAAACAAGGTAACGGTACGTTACCGTTGAATGCAGTCGATGACTCGTTCAACGACTGCTTTTCTATTCCTGTAAGAGGGATCCAGTTTCTTCGCTCCTATTGAACGGAGAAGGAGTTGAACGATTGGATGGTATGTGTCTGTTGATCCACAACATATGAAGCCTAATTCCAACTCAGAGTAGTGAATATTGTTAGAACGAGATTTGCAGCAAACCTTGCGACATGACTTGAAGGTGCAAATCCATAAGGCGAATATTCTGCCAAGTTAAGGGTCCTTAAGTGACGGATGAACGTGTGAAGAGTCTGCGCAGTAAATACAGACCTCCATCGAACTTGCAATGGCTCCAAACCGGTGGCATCAGTCCTATTCAGTGACAGAGTTCGAATTCCGCCTGAAAGCACCATCCAATGAGCCTATTGACATCAACTGTAGATGTCGCCCTGAGATTCTAAAATCATCTGACTTGCTGGTCCTGTACGACAGCTCCTGCTGACCTTCAACAAGTAATCGCTCTCCATATTCACTCTGCGACACGACGTTGAGGTAGTAATTGTTTACTGGACTCTGTTGTGAGATTTGCACATTCCGGGAAATGCAAGTTCTCAGAAAACAGAAGTTCAGTAGAGGGGCTCCATGTAGACCAAACATGAATCTGTTATTCTTGCAACATTTTACATCAAACAGAGTCCAATATAAAAGTGCGATATAACCGGTACAATGTCAAATCATCAAGCCGTCTGGTGAACATATGTAGATTGAGGTCGGGATCCAAGTCCACTCTGCATTGAATTAGTCAGACAATTAGTCAGACATGTGATGGACTCACCTCCTCGTAGATCTTCTCAATCCATTCCATATTTGCAATGGAGTCTTCAGCGCTCATCCAGGTTTGTGGTGTGCGGCCTTTGACCTTGTCCACGAAAGCTTCCAGCTGATACCTATAGGAAGACCACCACTCTTCCCCTTTGCCATCATCGCCCTTGAATACGTAAGCTTTCTCGGTCCTCGAATTACCGCCATCAGATTTCACAGTAATAGAGTGGTAAAACACTGGCAGTACGAAGTTGAACAATTCGATGGAGCCAGTTTCGCAAACTGCGCGGACGTAAATGTCCGGCAGAGGAATGAACCCCCAGCGAAGGGGGTTGGCAAGGCTGGATTTAATTGTTGACTTCACCAGCTCACTACCAGCCTTCGAGGAAGGAAAAATGAGATCAGCAGTGGTGCCTGCATCAATACGCCGATCTTTTGCGTTTCGAACGGCAGTTACGGACGTCACCGCATTAGGGTTGCTCGATGTCAAATAACGAACACAACTTAAAGGGTAGCCTTGAAAGGAAAAGTTAGAGCGAGTTCATAGTAATTGAAAGGGGTAAACTAACATCCACAATCCATCATTGCACCACCACCAAGGTCATAGTTCATCCTAATGTTGTCTTCGCCAAATAGACCCTTGGGTATTGCAAGAGTTGCGTTCACCTCCTTAATGGCGCCTAGTTCGCCACTGTCAATGATAGCCTTGACACGTTGAATGGAGGGATGGAACCTGCCAGGCCCTGTCAAGACAACCCTGCATGATAATCAGATAGACACCTACCGGTAGTGGAATGCCTCAAGAAGAACGAGCCCTTTCTGGTTTGCGAATGCAAACATACGTCGAGTTTCTTCGGCGGAATTGCCACTGGGCTTCTCAAGGAGTACATGCTTGCCGGCAGTAAGAGCTTTCATGGTCCATTCGTAGTGTAAACCATTGGGGAGCTGACGTGTCCTCAGTGACAGTGACTTCAGACGACGTTCGACTACGCACGGGGTTATAGACAACATCGACTGCGGGGTCATCGAGAAGTTCTGTCATGGGCAGAGGAGTAAATACAAAGGAGATTTTTGATATTGTAGCCCGGTTTACCTTGATAGCCATCTTTGCCTCCATACCATTTCTTGACACCATGTTTCTTCGCGAAGCACTCAGCACGAGTGATGTCCCGTGCTGCAACAGCATACAGTTCTACTTCTGGGTGGCTTTTCGCAGGAAGAATCAGAGCATCAGGGGCAATCGCAGCTGCGCCTAAAATGCCAAACTTCAGTGGAGATGTAGCGCCACCGCCTCTCGGAGCAGGTGGGCTAATGTACGCCTGCCAATGTTGAGTAGTGGTAAGCCTTCAAAGAACGAACTTACAGCATAGTTGCGCTTGAGAAAGCCCAAGATGGAGGACATGGTAAGAGTATGTAGGCTAGTTGTACTAACTGACAGACAGAGAAGAAGCAAGAGTTTGACGCCTGAGGAGGGTTTGGAAAGATAGAAACTGCGCAAATTTGATTAGTCCGCAGCTGCGCCCTGCCACCAGCGTGTGAGTTGACGAACAACGCCCCCGACGCGTTTAAGTGGGAGGTTGATCATAAGTAACTTAGACGTAGCAATGGTCGCTTTCATTGGCAGTTTGAAGTATTCTGGTAATGGTAGTACACGATCCAGACAGATAACCAGATACTAAAATAAGACAGATGATCGAAACCTTGTCGATCAATGTTATAATAATTAGGTTCGTCATACCCTAATTACATTCGGTCACTGACAGGAATTCTGAGCGAGCTTTTCTGAGGCTTGTCCAGCCCGTCCAGTGGCGCCATGTTAAATCCTAGTTGACGCAGTCAGAGCAATAATGGTGTGATGCTATCGTACATGCATAAACTAGCGAAATGAACTTCGTGCCCGATGTTATGGAACCTCGAGTCGGTGTTCTTTCACTGTGTGCCTGTGGTACTACTAGGGATATTAACAAGAGCCACGTGCGCTGGGGGTAGACAATTAGCATTCGTTCAAGGTAGACAAAGGTTCGGTGGTTTCAAATGATGACCCTGTCAGGGTTCCGCAATAAAATGATTTACTAGATAACTATAAGATAGCAGTGGACTGATGTTGGATTTTAGCTAGTGCGCAAGGTAACAAGCGCGCGCAGTTTCCGAGTTGAGCGGCGCGCCAAGAGTGCACTAGACCGACGTGCGCACAGCTTGCACTGGCGTGCCGTCCTGTTGTTCGTATATACTACCTATTCCAACGGGGCCCATATTTTCACCCGCCATCATAAAGTGATGCTATATTTTTTCTTCCACAAGGATCACCTCACATGTACCTGATTTATTTAATATAAATACAAGAGTATTGTCGAAACAGAGTCGGATTTTGTTGGTTCTATTGAACAAGTCCCCTATCTCCACCCTACTGCAGGAATTCGCCGCGTCGCCGCTCTATTTTCCTATCATTCCATATCTCATCATCCAGTTCGTAATCTTTGCAACACTCAACCCGCCCAAGAACAATGATAGACACCGGTCAAGTACTCTGACAGATTTCACTCTATAAGTAGAGTTGCCAATTAGGAATGTAGATAATGAATGTGGAGTTTAGGAGGCGAACGTATGTTGATGGCGCAGTTGTGCAAGGGTGTACGACAGCTCCTGCTGACCGTTAACAAGTAATTGCTCTCCACATTCACCCCGGAACACAACCGCTCACGTAGTAATTGTTTACTGGACTCTGTTGTGAGACCTGCATATTCCGGGAAATGCAAGTTCTCAAAACAGAAATTCAGTAGAGGGGCGCCGTGTAGGCCAAACATGAATCTGTCATTCTTGCAGCATTTTACATCAAACAAAGTCCAACATAAGATGTGCGATATAACCGGTATAAGTGCTACATCGTCAAGCCGTTGGGAGAACATATGTAGATTGAAGTCGGGATCCAAGTCCACTCTGCATTGAATTAGTCAGACAATTAGTCAGACATGTGATGGACTCACCTCCTCGTAAATCTTCTCAATCCATTCCATATTTGCAATGGAGTCTTCAGCGCTCACCCAGGTTTGTGGTGTGCGGCCTTTGATCTTGTCCACCAAAGCTTCTAGCTGATACCTGTAGGTAGACCACCACTCTTCTCCTTTGCCATCACCGCCCTTGAATGCATAAGCTTTCTCGGTCCTCGAACTACCGCTGTCGGGTTTCACAGTGATAGAATGGTAAATCACTGGCATTATGAAGTTTAACAATTCGATGGAGCCAGTTTCGCAAACTGCGCGGACGGAAACTTCCGGCAGAGGAATGAACCCCCAGTGAAGGGGGGAGGCAAGGCTGCATTTGATTGTGGACCTCACCGGCTCACTACCAGCCTTCGAGGAAGGAAAGATGAGATCAGCAGTGATACCTGCATCAATGCGCCGATCTTTTGCATATCGAACGGTAGTTATGGACGTCGCCGCATTAGGATCGCTTGATGACAAATAACGAACACAACTTAAAGGGTAGCCTTGAGAGGAAAAGTTAGAGCGAGCTCATAGTAATTGAGATGAGTAAACTAACATCCACAATCCATCATTGCACCACCACCAAGGTCATAGTTTAGCCGAATGTCGTCTTCGCCAAATAGACCCTTGGGTACTGTAAGAGTTGCATTCACCTCCTTAATGGCGCCTAGTTCGCCACTGTCGACGATAGCCTTGACACGTTGAATGGCGGGATGGAACCTGTCAGATCCTGTCAAGACAACCCTGCATGATATTCAGATAGACACATACCGGTAGTGGAATGCCTCAAGAAGAACGAGCCCTTTCTGGTTTGCTAATGAAAACATACGCCGAGTTTCTTCGGCGGTATTGCCACTGGGTTTCTCAAGGAGTACATGCTTTCCGGCAGCAAGAGCTTTCATGGTCCATTCGTAGTGTAAACCATTGGGGAGCTGACGTGTCCTCAGTAACAGTGACTTCCGACGGCATTCAAGTTCAACTACGCACGGGGTTATAGACAACATCGACTGCGGGGTCATCGAGAAGTTCTGTCATGGGCAGAGGAGTAAATACAAAGGAGATTTTTGATATTGTAGTCCGGCTGACCTTGATAGCCATCTTTGCCTCCATACCATTTCTTGACACCATGTTTCTTCGCGAAGCGCTCAGCACGAGTGATGTCCCGTGCTGCAACAGCATATAGTTCTACTTCTGGGTGGCTTTTCGCAGGAAGAATCAGAGCAGCAGGGGCAATGGCAGCTGCGCCTAAAATGCCAAACTTCAGTGGAGACGTAGCGCCACCGGCACTCGGAGCAGGTGGGCTAATGAACGCCTGCCAAATGTTGAGTATTGGTAAGACTTCAAGGAACGGACTTACAGCATAGTTGCGCTTGAGAAAGCCCAAGACGGAGGACATGGTAAAAGTAGTAGGCTGGTTGTAGCTGACAGACAAGGAACAGCAAGCTTCTGACGCCTGAAGAAGGTTTGGAAAGATAGAAACTCCGCAAATTTGATTAGTCCGCAGCTGCGCCCTGCCACTTGCGTGTGAGTTGATGATCAACGACCCCGACGTGTTAAGTTGGAGGTTGATCATAAGTGACTTTGGACACTGCAATGGTCGTTTTCATAAGCATTCTGGCGGTACGCGACCACCGAAAAGACAGGCAGATAACCAGATACCAAAATAAGACAAATGATCGAGACCTTGTCGATCGATATTAATCGGGTTCGTCATACCTTAATTACACTTGGTCACCGACAGGAACTTTTCTGAGGCTTGTCCAGCCCGTCCAGTGGCGCCACGTTAAATACCTAGTTGACGCAGTCAGAGCAATGGTATGATGCTATCGTACATGCATAAACTAGCGAAATGAACTTCGTGCCCGATTTTGTGGAACCTCGAGTCGGTGTTCTTTCACTTGTGTGCCTGTGTGACCCTATTATCTTGGTTTGATGTACCTAATCGTACCACGCGCTCCATGTCAAGCACCCGCCAAACGAGCCCAAAATATATCAAAGTTTCCGCTGTTGCAAAACATCGTGCGCACAAGAAGATTCGAAACGGGCGCATATCAACCGGAGACCTGTCACTCCCCAAAAAACAAAACGGCGTATGTCAACCGGAGACCTGTCAGAACCACGTGCGCTGAGGGTAGGCAATTAGCATTCGTTCAAGGTAGGACAGAGGTACAGTGATTTCCAATAGTGACCCTGTCAGGGTTGATGACCTACTAGATAACAATAAGATAGCGGTGGTCCCACGTTGGATTTCAGCTACTGCGCACGTTAACAAGCGCGCGCAGTTTCCGAGTTGACCGACGCGCCAAAATTACATTAGACCGACGTGCGCACAACTTACACTGACGTCCTGTTGTTCGTACCTATTCCAGCGGGGCCCATATTTTCACCCGCCATCATAAAGCGATGCTATAATTTTTCTTCTGCAAGAATCACCTCATATGTATCTGATTTATTTAATACAGATACAAGTTGTAGTACAAGAATATAAAGTGTCGAAACAGATTTGGATTTTGTTGGTTCTATTGAACAACTCCCCTATCTCCTCGCTACTGCAGGAATTCGCCGCGTCGCCGCTCCATTTTTGTCACTACCCCTATCATTCTATATCTTATCGTCCAGCTCGTAATCTTTGCAAAACAGAGTCAATCTGTCCAGGAACAATGATAGACACTGGTCAAGTACTCTGACAGATTTCACTCTTTAAGTAGAGTTGCTAATTAGGAATGTAGATTAGGGATGTAGATAATGAATGTGGAGTTTAGAGGGCGAACGTATGTTGACGGCGCAGTCGTGCAAGTCTACGGGGCCCGGGGGGGATAGCAGTGGTGGGCTATTTGATTTAGTATTCAGCTGCGGTCGCACGTCCTTCAGATTCTATGTAGCATGTTTTCACCGTCTAACAAACCATCGCAGCATATGCAAGCAATCGACAGTGAATAAACACAAGGCTTGTGCACGAAACAAAACCCTGCACAGTTGGGCTGACATTAAGCAGGTTAAGGGTGAGGCAGGTGATTAGTATTAAGGTGGATAAGGACGGTGGCAGGAGATCTGATTTTCTGATCTTCAGACGTTGTAATCGTGTTGACTGAGAAGCCGACGAACCTGAGAAATATTAATGTCAAGCATGACAAACGTGGCGCCGCCCGTGTGATATGGAGTCAGTTCGTTTGGATATGGGCTGGCTCAAGACGGCTTGTGGCTCTTGCTTGATCCCTAATCAGGGAGAGCTATAATGAAGTGACATGGTGTTCCACGATGTTGCCCGATGCCGAGGGCATCGAAGCTGTCATCCTGGTCGCTTATGATGTATGGACATGTTAATTTTATTAATTCATAGCATAGAAGCTGTGAAATGGCGTATCCCACTTGCCGAGTTGATAGAGCGCGCTCCAAAAATAACGCGCTAAATTGGGACCGGACAAAGCACAGATACCAAGTATACATACATCTTTTTTAGCACTAGCGTGCCGCCCATGCCGCCTCGAGGGCATCAAAAGACAGGCTTATAGGGTTGGCACCTGTCAATTTTGACGTGATCAGATCAAAATGGGGCAAGATCGAGAATGTCTAATCATAGTGCTCTATCGTCCACATCCGCTCTCTCACGAATTGTATTTTAGAGCACACCGGTGAAGCGGAACCGGCTTTGATGCAGCCAATCATACACATTTCGTTACTCACCAAGGGGTGTATCGAACTTTTCCATTCAGATTCCAAGTAGGAACAATCCAAATGCATAGTAAATATCACCGCCCAGATGTACCTCCTAGACGTCCGCGTACTTGTTCTACCGCGCGATACATGTCTGCTGCTGACGATTGTGGAAGACCAAAGAGCTCCAAGATGTGCGGAATGGCTTTGCGAGTAAGTAACAGCCGCTGAGAAGTCTTAGTAGGGTTAGACGCATCAGAACTGGCCGTGTGCATTGCATCTGGTGTATTCGGAGGTGATGCCGCGGAGCGAGTGGTGGGCGCCGACACGGGCATCTTTTCAATGATCGATGGGGCGTAAGAAGCGTAAAGTTGATCAAGCGCCGGGCTCGGTTCTGGTGCGATTAAGCTGTGATCTAAAAGGGATGATAGATATTGCGAGGCTCTATAAGCTATATAGTGGTGATTGTCAGCTTCGCCGGAATAAAGAAGCGAAAGAGAAAGGCTATTCCATCTTTAAAAAAAACCCACACTAACCTCTGTAATGTGACCAGGATCTCCACACACAGAAGAAGAATGGAAGGTTGGGTATGACGGCTAATGATAACCACGAGTTAGAGGTGCAACAAAGCGAAGGTAAGAGACGCCAGTGAATGCTGAGCATGTAGCTCAACAATACGTGGTGATCGGAAGACTCACGGACAACGATTAAGGGGGCCGTCAGTGGAGCAATTGCCATCCACATCCAGAATCCTCTACGATGTCGAGGCTCCCGACTGGCTAGGAGCGTGCGGAGGTGCATAACTGAGGGATGTGAGACTTCATTCACACCCATTGATGGTAGCGAAGCATAAATCGACGATGGATAAATGAGGGGTATCTGACGGGGGGTAAGAATGCACGCTCAGATACGCCATGATCATACTTACTCGCAGGACTTCCCTCAGAGTTTGCTTTTCTAAGTTTTCTACTTTGTTTACTTCTTGTCCGGTTATATCTGGATTTGGAATGGATGGCCCCAAAGTCGGATCAACTCCCTTCAGAGCTAACTCCTCGAAGTCTATGCGATCGATTATACGTTCGCCAAACTCATAAGTTCGCAGCTGGACGACGCATTCATGAGGGGGCAATGGCAAATGTATTTCAGGGAGGAGACCTGCCTTCCAACTGCCTTCGGGGGCCTTTCCGAAACCGGCCCAAAGGTCAGCAGCTTTGGTAGAAACCCATTTCACCGTTCGCTTGATGGCAGACTGGTCGTCCTTATTGACAGCATTGCCTTGAGAGAGATCAAAGTGATAGTAAATAAGCATGCGGTTGGGGTTAAAGACTGCGTGCGGTTTCAGGCCTTGATCAGGCGGGATCTTTGGACGAGCAAGAGGTAAAGCAATAATGCGCATGGTGCGCACCGCCTTAGGAAGCATTGACATGATGGCAAGCACAGAATAGAAAGAAAAGTCTTCTAAGTGGGATTGGCAGCGAGTCAAACACGTGACTGACACTGTGCGGCTAACTTGCGGCTAACCCAAGTTCCAACGTTAAACAGAGACTTTGACCATGAATTCTCCTGATCCAGGCTCTCCGATCTCCACAGATTCATCTGGCTCACCTCCACCCGATGACTTCCAGTTGTCGTCAACTGGCCCGAGTGGCCGGGATCCTCACACGTCAGCCCTCCATACCGCAACGACCAATATGCTAGGGAGCATCGTGTCGATGGTGCCTAGCCCTGGGTCTAAGCGCCGCCTGCCCGGCGGGTCTTCATTTGATGGAACCTCTTCACGCCGAGACGCAAAGACGAGGAAACGAGAGGACGCAATGAGCATGATGGGGAACCCGCGCAGATTAGCCGAAATTCAGGGTCAAGGTTCAGGAGGGAGTGGTTTCGGGCAGACTGCAAGTAATCCCTGGGTGGTGAAGAACGAGCATGGAGTAAGGCGTGATAAGGAAGACCTGATTGACATTCCAATGGTGGAGCAACTCAGAAAAGGTTAGTAAGACATGATATTTTGTAGGTTTAGTGATTCTTATTCTCATTCACATTCGTGCTTAGAGTTTGGAGATCCATTCTTGGAGACAACGATCAAGAGTCTTAGCTAAGTACACGAATAATCGGTGAGGTGTGATTCTTGTGAGAAGTTCTCACCGTTGACCTTCTTTGTGCTGAATAGTCACTCATGTCTCTATCATTCTTCGTTAGACCCAGCAAGAAGTGGTGTCATCGAAAACTTTTGTTTTGGTAGTTGGACTTGCACGACCATCATTCACATACCAGCCTGAGCTAAGTGTAAGATTAGCACCTCACTTTGTGAAGTATATTATATTTCCATCACCGACCTTTCTCCCCTCTCCCCGCCCAGACCTCGCGACACCAGTGCCAGCGGCAAATCTTACCTTATCTTAAGTTTACGACAGGTATGAATGTTTAGCTGGCGCTCCGATAATC
The DNA here is from genome assembly GCA_930272055.1 of Rhizopogon roseolus. NCBI lineage: Eukaryota > Fungi > Basidiomycota > Agaricomycetes > Boletales > Rhizopogonaceae > Rhizopogon > Rhizopogon roseolus. The sequence goes on along the minus strand of CAKNEV010000334.1, from coordinate 15,814 downwards.
TGCCGAAGTTTGCCTAGGAGAAGGCCGAGACTAGGATTGCTGAACGTGCTGCGTCCCCACATTACATACACCCTTCAAAGCTCTCGCATTCATGCATCATGCATGGCACTTTTAATCTATCCGGACGGCATAGTAAGTAAACATTCATTTGAAAACTGGTGCCGTGAAGGCGAAAGGGAGCACATTCGTTTTGGCTTTAAATTTTATTCTGACAATGAAACTGCTTGTGGTCGGGATAATATATAGTACTATGTTTCAAGCCCCAGACACCGACTTCATATAACTTTTCATAGTTCATACATAGCTCTCGGAGGCAGCACACTCCTTGTTAGTATTCAGACCTCGTCGCGGAAGTAGATGCGGCGTTTCAAAACCCGCGGCCAGAATTGAAAGCTGTTACCGCAGTACGCGAATGACGTGTGAGTTTGATTTGAATGCCCTCACGCTGGCCAGCATCTCCTTGGTTGATTTGCAAAGACATATAGCACTCTTTCTGATATTCATCTTACGCGTCGAATGGCATCCAGTGGTTTCGTACGCATTCTGTCCATGTCTCTAGTTATGGGGGCCGCGTCTTTTGGGGCTGGCCTCATACCACTGTCATCGTCAATGACTAGTATGCACTACACTTGGCTTCAGTTGCTTTTATGTTAAAAGTCATCATCTGTTGCAGAAAGTCAGTTGGCGAGGTTGTCAACCTTGAGTGTTGGATTACTCATTGGTGCTGCGCTCGGTGTCATCATTCCTGAGTACGTCCGACTCTCTTTTCTTTCAGAGCTCACCGCCTCTGAGTATCGACAGAGGTATAGAAAGCACGATCGCTAGTGATCCTGAACCGGAGTCATACTCTTACAAGATTGCGTCATGCATCCTTTTAGGCTTTGCATTCATGTTCCTTGTGGATGAGTACATGTCCCCACATGCTCGACCTCTGGCACCTCCGGAGATTCAGGTTCGCGGTGATGTAGAAGAAGTCCACTTTGATATCGCGCTTGACGAGCTCGAACGCGAGGAGGGTATGAATTCACCCGGTTCGCAGGCTTCTACCTGGCAAATGTTGCAAAATTCCAATTCCTCAAACGCGCAACGCGCAAATCCGCTATCATTAGGACTCGTGGTGCATGCTTTGGTTGATGGATATGCACTAGGTGTGTCGTCTCTTGACACACGATCGGGTGCCGTGTCTTTCATTGTTTTCTTGGCTATCATAATCCATAAAGGTCCGCCTGACGGTTGTTTAGTCACACATTCTGTTGTTAACTGCAGATATCAGCACCCACAGCATTAGCTCTGACGTCTTCTCTTTTGGCGACGTCTATTCCTCCTTCAGAGTGCAAGAGACACTTGCTACTTTTCAGTCTCGCCACGCCGGTTAGCGCCGTCCTCTCTTACATATTGTACACGCATACCGGCGATGGAAATAACCTGTGGCTCGGGACGCCCTTACTGTTTAGTGTAAGATTCACAAACGTATTACCATGGACTAGCATTGATGATATCTTGGACCAAAGGGAGGCACCTTTCTTTATGTGGCTACAGTTCTACAGTCGCCCTCGGCGCATGCGCCTTCTTCGGAATCCTCTCGAGACGACATCAGCAAAGCATCACGGACATCTCTGCTGTTGTTTGGAATGTTTTTCCCATTTATAATTAGTACAATGCTGGGTCATGGTCATTAATGCTATTGCGAGCTGAGGTAACACGTGTTAGATAGACACTTTAGACGCGGAATCATTTACTAGTGCTCTTCATTTTGTTTAGCCATATGTCAGAAGACTCTCAGTTAGATGATAAAGAAACGCCACCGCCAGCCCGCCATAACATTGGCGCGTCTTCCGAAACCACAAAAGTCAATCAACCTGCTTCTGCTCTATCCACCATGAGCACACCAGGATCCAGCTTACCTCCGTTGTCATTGTCAATCCTCGGCGTCGAGCCTCTCGATGAATTTATCCGAGAGATCGCCGATTTCGTTCACCACAAGATCATGACGAGGCCCAATATGCATCCACAAGCAAAGGTTGAGGTAGAAGCGAAACTTGGCGTGCTGAGAGATCGTTCAACCGGGCAGCGCCTGATGCTACCGGTCCTTGTGGAGACAAGTGTGTTCTCCCTTCTCGTTTAGTCGTGGTTTTCCTTAGCATCCCCATAGTCCTAATACCGAACGAGATTGACGTTCAATTCGAGTCCAATATGTCGCTTGTTAGCTCCATTTCATGTAGCTCTTTAGGCGTAGCTCACGCAATTGTTTGGTGGCAGGCGCAGCACAAGCACTTCAACACCATGCTCAACGAACTGAAACTAATATCATCTCAACCGTCTCACCCAACGTCGCCCCTCGAGTATACTCATGTCAAAGTGGTCGATTCCTTCTATCCCTTAGACAATCCCCGTGATCGAGACAAAATACGGGTTACCCGCGATGAGAAGACCAACACCGTCCTTGAAACAACACGGAAGGTGCGGCTTGGAGATCTCAACATATATAGTCCGAAGAGGGCTGCGGATTGGCGGGTCAGCGTGTCGCTTGAAGTTCCAGGTCGGTTTCTCGCATACATTCTATCCCGGAACTTCTTAATAATAATGACATTTACTTGATAGTCCCCCATCCCGTCGGAAGTCCAACCCACGTACGACGGAAGGACAGGATATGCTACTCGCATGAAGAGTTTAATATCGACTTGACTCAAGTTCATTCCAATGCGACACCCAGTGCACCGGTAAGCTGTCCTTTGACTTGTCGTAAATATGGACGCTGATATACGTATATGTTAGCCTGAAGTTCTTCATGAGCTGGAGGTAGAGATCGCTCGCTCAGAGTTGTTACTTTCGACTGCTGCCAAACGTGGTGATCCCAATGTGTCAGAGCATGAGCGCAACGCGTATGATGAGCTCATCCGATCATTTGTCAATAACGCTAGAATATTGGTCAAGAATGCGAGTGAAGGTTGGCACCGTGGCTAAAAGTAAAAGTTCCCACTTCCTTGGAGCGTCCCGATTTATGGATTCCACTTATTTACATAACACAGTAAATAACGCCTCTGAATAACCGAAAGAATTAAAGCACTAGGTTAGGTATTAAGGAAGTTACAGCCCGACAACTTCAACCAAATCTCCATCATCGAGGTCTGCCTCTCCGATCTCCATGTCATCAGCCATCTTATCCCCGTCAATCATTAACTGTGGCATGGCTTGCCCTGCTTTCTTGCCCTTCGAAGAAGAGGCAGTGTACCTGTCAGATAAACCAGCTGCCTTGAGGAATGCTTTGACAATAGCTCTACATGTTGTTGTAGGCCGAACTGTAAGATTGATGCTTTTATCCTCGGTAGCCGCGGACCTAAGCACGAGTTTTAATGTATCGCCCCCAGTGGACTCGGCTTCTGACTCCGTATCGGAATTTCTCTCGACAGATGGTGAACGATGCGATGACTGAGCTGCGTTTGGGGCCTGTTGGTGGCGGTGAGCACGAGTATAATCCCAAGTTTTTTGATCGCATGCTTCTGTTGAAAAAATATTATTTAGCATCAAGCAAGAATTGAGTGAGAAAACCGAACCGAGCTCTCCTTCTGCCCAAATGCGGAGACCGTGAGGTGTGCCCGAAGAAAATAGACGCTTTCCATCGTGGCTGACGAAAAGATGGTCTACTAAAACAGCGGCCAAGTCTGCCACCTCCTCAAACAGGTCATGGAATGTGTCGTGCTGATTGAGAAGTTAATGCTGGTGCTATTAACCAAACGAGGAACCCACTCTCTTCATCTTGAATCCCCAAACATGCGTTGCACCCGCTTCATTGAGTGGATGGGGTCGCCACTTCACTTTGATGGTAACTACCTCAGGACCGCCACCCTGCTCTGGCCCACTCTTAGCTGCTAAAGCTCTCCCGCGAACTTCCTCAGCAATTTTGGCCAGTTCAGGATTCAAGTCAGAGGTATCTGCAGGGTCGTCGGTATGTTGCACTGGTGAGGGGGTTCGAGGTGTGAAAGCAAGTGCTTGTCTGAGAAACCTTCGTGAGTGATACAAACATCGTCCAATGTGGTTTCACGCAACCTGACAAGGTTCCTCGCATTATTGAGTTGGTGCATGGGAAGTTGCGGAGGCGGTGTGATGGACCTTGAGCGACTACGATCTCGTTTTCGCTTTCGAGGAGACGCACTGTTTCGTGAGGCCTTCGGTGTGTTCTCCACAAATTCCAAGTCGTCCTCCTCGATATCGGAAGAGAGACTACGGAAGAGCTATCAATATAACTTATTCATCGAATCATGGTCATAATATTCTAGTTACTCTAGCAGTGCGAGTATTAAGAAATCTGGGAAGAGTGACGCACAGAGACACTATGTCCGCAGCTTGCCATCTAGGCAATTCATGTTGTTTATTCTGTTTCTTCTTGCGATGCCTCGAGGAGGATTCCGAATCGGCGGATTCGCCCCAATTGATGTCATCCTCGTCAGCTTTGCTCGACGGTATGTCTAATAATTGAATTGCAGAGTCAGCTCACTGCAATTTGAGCAAGGACACACCCTTGGTCAGTTCTCGAAATGTGTTCCATTGTTGTTGGGTTCTTCCGCGATTACGCAAGAATAGGGCGTCATCGTCGTCGTCTATCTTGTTCCGTGTGGCAGAATTCTGCGTCGTGCTCGAAGGAGGCGATTGCACCGGAGATGATGTTGCATCGAAGTTGACCGTTGTTGAAGACGAAGGCTTAGATTTTGCCACCGGACGTGGCTTTGGACGCGGGCGTGCAGACATGATTCGGAAGAGCAGATAGCGTGGGAAAATTGACTCTTCCTTTATTCTGAGGTCAGTTTCGGTTTGTTCAACAATTCACTCATGGACTCCTCGTCAGTAATAATCAAAAAATCAAAATCGAGGCCGGGTCAAAGGGCCAGGGAAAAGTCACCCGAAGACATCTCGCAATCACCGTCTGGGAGAGCAGAGAGCGCGGAGGAATCGCCAATTGCTCTTGCATCTAGACTGAAGAATAAGGCCAAGCGTAATAAGCCCAAATCTACACTCAGTTTCGGCGACGACGAAGAGGTTCGAGTGTTTACTTGATGTGCGAAACTCTCGCTTACTACTTAAGGTGTCAGACAGGAGATGGAGAAGTCTTCCAGTTGAAGAAATCAAGTCTTAGTCGGAAGTTAACCCTGGCCGCCCATCCTGCGTATGCTAATGTTGGTACTAATAGTGAAATCCGGTTTACTCACGAGGTCTATCAGCAGTGCACCACCTATCTCGCTTGACCAGGCTACCATCACTCCCCGCTCTAATGGGACACCGATATACGACCAGGCATACCTCTCACAGCTGAAAGCAAGCACACCTTCGTCGCGACGTGTTGCCCCAGTCACCGAGTCTTATGATGCAGATGTTTCGATAGACCTTGGTGATGTTAATATGGAAGTGACCGAGACAACGTGTGAGTCCTTACTTCAAGTATCTAGTTCGCACCCTGATGTCGTGCGAAGTCAATGATGACACAGTGATACCCTCGGAATCGTCAATACTATCTGCTAAACAACGACGAGAACGCATGCGGATTCAGGGTACACAAGATGATTTTATATCACTTTCTGTCACGAAACGTGATATCGTACCACAGGGTCCACATCCAGAAAGTCGGCTTATGCGCGAAGAGGACGAGATTGGAGAAGGGGACGACGGTATGTGATTGTTGATCTTTCCCTTTACATCAGTCTTAAAAAGGACAGAGTACGCGGAGTTCACCAGCGCTCAGGAGCGCATTGCACTTGGCAAGAAGTCGCGAAAACTCGAAGCTTCGAAGCGCAAGGATGCTATGCAAGATATGATTGCGAATGCGTATGTATAATCCCTTTATTAAGAATCCCCCTAAATAACATGCAAATAGCGAAGAAGAAGATGAGGAGACAATGGAATGGGAAAGGGAGCAATTACGCAGAGGAGGTACATTACCTGACGCTCGCGAGACCTCTCCCGCAAAGCAGGTTTACAAGCCCGCCACGAGTAAGTGACCTCTCCCTTTAGCATGATCGTTGACTAACCGAAACCTTTGGCAAGTTCCGGCATCAACGTCGATACCTGCCCTTGGGACAGCGATGGAACGCCTGTCTCAGTCATATAATATGATGACCACGTCGCATGCAACGAATGTGAAGGCGGCTGCGTTATTGGTTGATGAACGCGAACAGTTGGATGCCCGTGAAACAGAGTTACGCGACATGATCGCCAAAGCCGAAGGAAAAAGGTCATGGTTTGCTGCATTCAAGGAATGGGTGGAAAGTGTGGCAACGTTTCTTGATGAGAAGGTAGGCAACGTTATCTTGCACTGAATAACTTCTAACGGTTATCTAGTTTCCGAAACTGGAGAAGCTTGAGGATGAGCATATTTCGGTTCTGAAAGAACGCTCTGAGATGATCGCTCAGCGGCGCCAAGCAGATACCCAAGATGATTTGTCCTTGCTTTTTGGCTCTCTCCCAACAACTGCAAATGAACCCGAGGAAGTGGATGACTTGGGGCGAATTGTACCTCGAGCGAACCCTGTTGCCTTACGCCGTGAGCGACGTGCTGCACGAATAAATCGCCGACTTCGTCGCGAACGTGAAACGAAGATCGTTGCAACGAAACGAAACGAGGAAGAAGGATACTCGACGGATACCTCTTTATCCGCCCCTGACGCCTTGGATTATCTAAGTGCTATGGAAAGGATAACAAACGATGGGCACGACTTATTGTCCGATGTACGTGCAGCCGAGTTCAAGGATCCGAGCTTAGGGTTGGCCAAATGGTTTGGTGAATGGCGGAGGCGATTCGGTGATAGCTATACTGGTGCATGGGGCAGCCTCGGACTCGTTGGTGCTTGGGAATTTTGGGTTCGACTAGAACTTCTTGGATGGAACCCACTCGAGGTATGTTGATTGTCTTGGGCCATGAAATACCAATAAATACTCACTTAACGTGATTATCAGACGTCACAAAATCTTGACGAATTTTCGTGGTATACCTCGCTGCACGAGTACTCGGATTCACGCGGAGATGATGAGGAAGATCGAAGTCTGGATGATGACCTGGTTTCCGCAATGATCTCCACGGCAGTTGTGCCCCTCATCTGTAGGCGGGTTGAAGCCGGCGCGTTTGATCCCTTTTCAGCGGTGATTACCCGCAACATGATAAATCTGGCAGAGCAAGTTGAAGCCTCCATTGGACAAGACAACCACAAATTTCAGGCAATTGCTTTCATGGTTGTGGACGGGTTGCTGTTCTAACGTGATCATCTAGATGATTCTGAAATCCGTTTATTCTGTTTTTGAACACTCAATATCAACATCGGAGTCGTTATTGGCTCCATTTGTCGCACTAAACCGCCCTATTTTTGACCCGGAAGCCATTGCTGCGCGTCGGCGTCTACTTCGCCAAGCGTCAAAGTTTTTGGATACACTTATCCGATGGCGGAAGTATACGGGTGAAACATTGGGCACCGGCGAACTTTGTGTCAGGCTTATGAACAACGTAGCTTTGCCAATTGCCGAAAGCGGATGGGACGTTGGAGGCGAGGAAATAACGAGAGAGGTGAGTCAATAGAAATTTAGATGATTTCGTGACTAACTATGAACCTAGATGATTGCCTTATTGCCTCCCGAGCTGATACGCGCACTGAAAGCGCCATTAGTTGCCTTGGCGTTCTGAGCCGATAACTGTTCTTATGACGTCTTGGTATGTACTACGCGTATGCCCTTTGAGTCATTCCTTTGTTTCTTCCGTCCCGAGTCGTTGCTGTGTTACGCTACGACGAGGATAGTGCAGGGTCCCTCCCACGCAACCACACTATCACCGTTTGACACTCGGAAGATCAATATGAAGCAAAATGACTGTCGTGCAAAGCCAGATCTGCGGCTTCTATGCGCACAGACGGTTCGTTCCGCTGTCAGATACTTATTTTTTGTGTACATTTTGTCACGGCTATGACCGTGTCCTTGGATTTCCGTCAATATTCCGTTCTGGACAGTGCTGATCAGGACCACATAGATCTACCGAGAAAGGATGAAAAGAACGTTCTACTTTAGAACATGTTCCTGCATTATGTCCTGTACCTCGTGGGTTATGATATCTAACACGACAGATTTTGAATTGTGTGTACTCAGATGACTCCTGTAGAGTTTGTGGTTTTTTTCACCCTTGAGCGTCTCAATCACCTAGCGAACAAGATCTGATCACCAGTACTGACTCTATACATGTGACCAACTTTTATCCTGCGTGTTATAGTTTCCCGTTACTCGCATAGCGCGTATCGGATCTTGTTTCAAGATATTGCCGTCTTCTAACGCAGATACCCACGAGCGTATGCACCATCTTGGCAATCAGTCATTTTCACCCCCTACAAATCTGCACGATTCTCCAATGCAGTGGAGGGTTCTGTCTACTGGCACGAGCACCCTCGGTCGTTTCCGCCTGTACGTGACCGTCACTTCAAGTCGAACTTGTTCACACAGATAAGCAAGGGGCTCGTGAAGAAGTCGCTGCAATTTGACTTTTGTAGAAGCACTTTCAAATGAAGTGCTTATTGCTTTTTATGGACACCTTACGAAATCCATTTGGGATGTTTGCGACCTTAGTCCGGCTCGGTTTGGTTTGGATTCAGGTTGGTTCAGTTACCTCGCCCGGCGGCGGCCATGGCTTTCACAAGGAAGCCGCGCTGAATGAATGACAGGAATAGAACTCCCCTGTTAACGTTGCATCCTCCTACCTGGAATGGCACGCGGTCATGAATGAATTACTTCATCACCGCAAAGTGGACATGATTGTACTAGATCAACCGATTGACAATTCGCCAACCTTCCAATTCACGCGCTCGGATTGGCTAACAGGTACGGAATAATATTAAACACTGCATGCATGATCTTCCGCAAGCAGGTCTATTCGTTACTCTCATGTTCGGATATCCCGGATGCCATGTACGTGATGTTCACCACAAATGACAACATTTCGAACTATAAGATGGGCACAAAAATTCCCTCCACGACAACTCGGTCCTTCCCCTTGCATTATGACGGATATTGTCGAAAAGCCCAATCAGCGTCGTTCTGAGACGTCGTCCCCCTACTACGGAACTCGACCCCATGATGTCCTCGGTGTCGTTGACTTCGCTGATTGCCCCGAATGCACTCGGTACCCTAATCGATGGTCAAATATCAGGTAGTACCTGTGCTGGCCAGCCAAGTAATGATCTTACTAATTTGACTTGTTTCAGGGAGTACATCCGCGCACCTGCAGCCGAGTTTATGGGTGCCTTCATTCTATGTTTGTTTGGATGTGGTGGAAATTGTCAGGCGAACCTTTCCGCCGATGCAAAAGTTTTTGCCAGCCCTGCAGGGGTGAGTTCAAGGCATGGATAGTGGAAGGACCACAGCTCACTAGTGTTGTTTCGCAGAATGTTGTGACATCCAACTTATGTTGGGCCATAGGTGTGTATAATTGTGCTTTCGTATAGCGATACCTTCCTCACAAGTTTTTCAGGACTCTCCCTCGGTGTATGGATCTCTGCAAACGTCTCGGGCGGTCACGTGAACCCTGCAGTGAGTGCACCATCGATGCTTTTGAGTGTGACTCTTGTGCTGATTACCAGTAAGGTCACCATAGCGATGGCTACTATCCGCGGGTTCCCCTGGAAAAAAGTTCCTATCTACATCCTTGCGCAAGTTTTGGGAGCATTGTGTGGAGCAGGTGCCGTCTACGCTACTTATTTCCATCAAATAAACCTCGTCGAGGGCGGTTCCAATATTCGCACATTGGCCACCGCCGGCAATTTTGCAACATATGCAGTAAGGTTTGACTTTTTTGGCATGATCTACTCTCGCTTATATTATCCAGGCGGATTACCTCACATCAGTCTCTGCCTTCTTCTCCGAAGTAAGTCCATACGTAACCAACAAACTTCAATCGAGTGCATACTGACGACGGTGTAGTTTTTAGGGGCTGCTATGCTTATCACTGGAATTCTCATGTTCACGGACAAGAACAATGGCCCTGCACCTGCTGGTGTTGTTCCAGTTGGAATATTTTTCGTAGTCCTTGCCATCGCTTCGTCTCTTGGTATGAATACTGGAGCGGCCCTAAATCCTGCGCGTGACCTGGGTCCTCGCATCCTTACCGCCATGGTAGGATATGGTGGCCAAGTCTTCAACTTTAGGAACCAGTATTGGCTATGGTGTCCAATCCTTGGCCCAATCTTTGGCATGATCGTGGCAGCATTCTGCTATGATACTCTGCTGTACAAGGGTTCCGACAGTATTTTGAATAAGCCGTGCGTTTTACTGTTTGTATATGATGCAAACATTGACCTATATTTTTTTATGTAGGACGGAAGAGGCTGAAAGGCACCACTTGAACACCTGCACTCAACGAAACAAAATTCGCGGGGCTGTAGAGACCGTTTGATGACATGGATGATTGGATGATGCACGAAACGTATTTTTTCCCTGACTGCGATGACTTTGCATACTTTACGACTCTCGATGACGCTTGGTTAGGACAAACGACTTGCCTGGTATGTGTACTATAATGGGGATAATGCATGCTCTTCGCAATGAAATGGTCGTAATGCCCTCGGTAGACGTTGTCATTCTTGCAATGCATCTGTAAGCATGTTGCTTACTTGAGTTCCCATAATCAAATACATACTGCCAGCGATACTGAATGATCATTCACTATTACTACCTTTTGGCGTAACGTTAACGGCGATTGAAGATGCTAGCTCGGCTCCATTGCAATATGTAATGATTAGATACAGTTTGTAGTTACGCTATGGATTTCTCTCTGTTTCACTGTGCCGAAACTGGCACATAATAGTTATGCAGACGGCGGTCTGACACGCTACAGCATCTCATGTCTCTCCCGTTGTGCAGTAGTAGTGTGGGCTCCGCAGATCAACGGAGATGGAGGGATTGCATCACGGGCGCACGGTGACTGACGAAGACGTCTTCTTCAAGTTAGTCTCGCGGAGCCATCGGAAGCGCTAATGAGCCACTTGCAATAATAATCACTACTGGCTCGGCTCGTGACCCGCCGCCTCCAAACAATGACAGGAGTGAGGTTTGGGTAGTATTGGCCTTGGCTGACGCCCAACCCCCGAACGACTCAGAGCTGTGCCCCGGACCCATCCAGTTCTCAGCCTAAGTAACTGGTGTCATTCACAGCACTATTATAAGCTGGCATATAATGGAAAAGTGGGGGATGATGAAACTCGAATACGCGCTTCCGGCTACAAGAAGTCCCTACTATGTTGAATTTGACACTATGATATTATGATATGCCATTATCTCTATAATATCTCTATCTCTATAATATAAGAGCCCAAGCTCTGTTCCCGCGGAACCAAAACGCGTGAGTAGGTTCGATTTCGAATTCGTTTGCTGTGCTTTTTGATTTTCCTATCGATTTGCTTTCCATTCGAATTCTTATATCAGTTTTGATCGTGCGCCCGCTCCACTGCACTGCAGCACTCCTGTCTTCCTGCGCAACCAAAACGCGTGACTATGTTCAATTTTCAATTTGGTTGTGAAATTGACTTCTCTTTGCTGATCTCTTCTTACCATATCGAATTCCATTCTTTCGGTGTAGTGCCTCCGCAGTTCAGTTCCGAACGTCAGATTGAACTCGAACGTTTCTGAACCTGACCCATAATCAGGTTCAGGTTTGACCAAATCTCCAGGACCGGACCTCACATATGTTTGACATTCGGCTGACATATGAGTAGTGTGGACGCGTTCCGGATGCGTCCAAACGCGTCCGAACGCAGCAGCACTTGTAATTACCTCATGTTTCATTTGTGCAACTTCTCTACATGATTTGACCTCCATTGATAATTCTGTGCAAATCCGCAACGATGATGGCTGTCGTTACTAGCCATTGGAACCTACAGTTCCCATATCTACTGCACTCTCTCGTCAAGGATCCTACGACTACAGTTGGATGCGTGATGCTGTCAAAGCTCATATTGCTGATGGTGCCACTAGTCATAGGCCCCATCAAGAATTGGATGACTACCTTGCAGCACCATTAGAGGACGTTGACGATGTAGTTTCATGGTGGGGAGTAAGTTTTCATTAGTAGTTATCTTCTACAACTCGGAGCTAACATTCGTTGGCAGCACCATTCTACACAGTACCCTACAATATCTCGCATCGCAAAAGACTATTTGGCAATTCAAGGTTCCGCTGTAGCATCTGAACGTTCGTTTTCTAGTGGCGGCCTTACAGGTACTGCACGTCGCAACAGTCTGTTGCCAAAGACTTTCAAGGCGCTCCAGTTGTTGAAGAGTGCATACCGTCAACAGCATATATCTGCAACAGTTCGCAACATAGACGATGTCTTGGAGGGGTAGTTTTTTTTTGGAATGAGACAAGGCAGCACAAAGCCCCAAAGAAGTATGCAAACCAACTGTCTCCATTAATATGTTTTCTTGATACAGATGTCACGCATACCTCAGCATACTTTGCATAGTTTTGTTGATTCTTGGTGAATAAAATTTGCGTTCCAGCGTTCGAACGCGTCCTGAAAACAAACCGAACGTCTTGAACGCGTCCGCTGGGGTCCAGCCCAGGGTTTGCCCCACCTACTTGAACTGGACGGATTTCCAGTTCGGCGTTCACAGAAATACCCCCAAAAACCGGACGGAACCGGACTGCGAGGCACTATTTCGGTGTCGCTCCTTTATGTGATTGCATTCTGCCTAGCGTTGTTCTCCCACAATCAAAACGTGTGACTTATAAGGCGAAAGGCCGCGCGAGCGCGGCAAAGCCAGCTACGGTCAGAAAGGAGCGCAGAGAACGCTTTGGAAAACTGTAATGTAGCATGCACTTATTGTAATCGACTCGGGACCCAAAAAAAAATCACTAATGATTCAATCGAGGTTCGCACTGGATTCGGCATATCAATAACTACCTTGGAACGACATAACGACAAAGATCAATCAATAATGCTTTAATCCATCTTTTCTTTTTCTTTCCCTTTTCACGATCTTCTTTTTGGTTCTTCCGCCGTTTTCAGCCTTTTCGTGGAGTCCAGTCTGGTGTCGAATGCAGAGAACGCCTTAAAATTGTCGGTAGAACAGACGACGATGAAATACAGGGATCGGCCATTCTTTAATCAGCGCATCAGAAGCTGGTCAGCCTCTGCTTCGGATGGACGCAAAAATCGTGGGGCGAGATATGCCGGATTGACAGAAGCGAACCAATCATGCCCAAGCACGACATCGCATCCATTCAGATACCGGACAGAAAATGGCTGTCGAGAGTGATACCAACCGTTGACGGTGGAAATACGCACAGGTCCGGACGTCGACTCAACGACCACTCCATCGTCGATGACCACAGAACGCGGGAGATTGAAATGATGCAAGAAAGAGCAAGAAACTGACGATTGCGCAAGAGAATCATCGATGCGCACAATCGCTGGAACATCTGGAAAAAACCACGCATTAGACAACAGAAGAACGACATCGTAAGGTGTTGATACGTGGATCGATGAGCAAACACGCTTAAAGGGATTATCGGTAGTAAAGCAAACAGGGGATAGTCTCTATTTAGAGATTTGACATAATGACACAAAACCGGCTAATACCGTAGCCGGAACAATGTGCGAATCGATTTCTATTTAGAGATTTGGCATGATTTTCCTGCCAAAAAGTGAAAATCGAAGTGCGAGTCTGATGATGCCACAAAACCAGCTACGCCAGAATCACATAGCTGAGTTCTGTGCTGTATTCCGGCGTATTGACGAGCGACATTAGATTGCTGCACATTTGCATAACGCTGCCTGCTCATTCAATCCTCGAGGTTCCAGCTGATAGTAAACCGTAAACAATTTCCACTTCGAGCTGCATACGCCACCACATTCAATGGATCTCACTCTTCGTCGCGCTGTCATTGACCCGCGCTGCGATCCATTCGCCCACGGTCAACTATATACAGCGCTTTCCAGAGTACCCGCCATGGGGATATCACGATACTATTTCCTCCAAATAATGATGTTGTAGAAAGGGCAAGCCGAGACCCGAGACAACCGAGCGACCCGAGATCCGATACGGAAATCCGTGCGTCCACTTAGAGCTAGACATCCGAAGGCATCAGGAGTCGTAGCACATTGTATAAATAGAGGACTAAGACTACGAGAACAATAAGAAGTTCGTGCTCGCGCCAACTCGTATTCCCAACAAATGAAGATAAAGATACTGCGAACATTGTATATAAAAAACTGCTGCTGTAGCTTCGCTATTGATACACTGATAAATTGTTCCGATTCTATTGATTTTCCCATTCACTCAATCTCCCACCACACGTCCGAAGGTGGGTGGATCATCTCGTTTACATAATAAGTTACAAAGCTGAATCATCATAATTGCTGTTGAGATAGTTTTGGATAACTTGACAAGGGCGCATCACTGAATACACAAATGAGAAAATCCACCCTTCTCGTTGAAGAATTATCAAAGAAATATCCTGGTAAATGGCTCCACAAGGCGTGGACAGACGCAACCTCATAGACTTCATCAACCTGAGGACTATGATCTATCTCACAACTTGAAGGAACCACAGTTACAACACGCCGTCGTGGTTCAGAAGCAGACCATGTAATGTGGAGTTAGTATCGCATGTCATCAATTGGGACAAGGTTGAGCAAAGTGCTATGCGCAAGGCAGGATGGAGTGGCGCCATTATCGAAGATACCTTCAGGACTGTAAAACTTCGGCGCTACCAAAGTAGGAATTGCACAAGCTGGCTGGGACGAGTTTTTAAGTACCGGCTGAGACATTGTATCATTCAAATCACCAGCCAGCTGTAAGGATATTAGCGTTTGAATTTGTACGTGCCTGCATATGAAATGGGATGTGTTGTTTGTAGCTACCGCCCCTGTTCAAGCTGCAGAAACACTTCCACAACTTTCCCAGATCGTTTCCGCGGCTCTGCCAAAGGGGGCCAAGAACAAAAAGCGTTGAAAAACTTGATGGAGTTGTCGAGGTTCCAACTTGAATCATTCTTCTCGGATCATGGATGGGTGGAGACATTCGGACAAAGAACCTGGAGGCGCCCGAAAACTTAACGTATCTCTTGGACTCGGTGACAAGAGCAAAAGCCCGACCTCTGACATCATATTTCTTCGCGTCCACCCCGGAACTATTCCAAGGTGAAGGTGTTGGAAGCGTGGAGTTGTGTTCCATTCTAATGCTCCAAAAATCACAATTCAATGGTATTAGTTCAACAACTATAATGATCGGTTTTCTGTCAGCGGTGAGTGTAATACTCTACGCCACAACGTCATAGTAAAGTTCAACTTGAAGAAAAGCTCGTCGTGTATTACTGTTAGCTTGTTTCATCCAAAACCCATGTCTCAACCTCCTGGTAACACTAATCCACCTAACAACCATCTTGCGCTACAACAGCACATCGCTTCTCTCGAGGAGCAAAATACTGAGCTCAGAGGAGAAGACAACAGGAGGTGTGGAAAACAGTTGATTGCTACATGTATTTCTTCACGAGCCCTGCTAGGAAGGCTGATCAACAATTTCGCACACGAGGACTCGTATTTCTTACAGAATACCTAGCAAGCTGAAGGAGCAGACTGCACGTCAGCCGAGGTGCAAATCGATAGGCAATAAAGAGCGCACCCCAGGTGTTGGAAATTGGAATCACTCGTTTGTTTAGCGCTGTGCTTACTTAATCGTCGCTACATACACGCAACTTGTAACTTTCAACGTTGTAGTTCCCTAAGGTAGACTGCAGTCAGGACTCACTTGATCACATGATCAAACCGTGACAAAAGTGCCAGAATCGCATCTCACCC
>CAKNEV010000333.1:179-31266 GCA_930272055.1 Rhizopogon roseolus | reverse complement strand
ATTACTCAGTCCGCACTACCCTTCACTTTCCGAGCCTAGATTTGTTGTTTAGGTTTTGGTTTGTGTTGTGTGTTTCCTTCAGCGGCTGTTTAGCGCATCAGCGCAAATTCTGGATCCACATCGAAATGATCTATCGATTGTATAACCTCATTTTCTACTGGTTTTCCCTAGTAAACTTACTGTTCTTCCTCTGTCGTGATGTATCTCATGCGAATCAGGGCAAATACCACGTTGCGTTCATCATTCTCTCCAAGGTGCTTGAAGGTTACATTCCGAAGAATCCACATCCTCGACCTCATCCTCAACTACTTCTATGTCACGCTTCTCATCATGTGCATCCTTCTCGTTCGATAATAAGCATCAAGTATTAAAATGGGGCTATATGCTCGCATTCATTGGGCTCGGGTTCGTCACAATTTACATGATCATCGTGGTGTTCTTACGATATGGTCTGTGGGAAGGGCGGTGCATTGGTTTTTGTCCTGAGTCCTAAGTCGATTACAGTATGTCGTTCCATCGTACTGCAGGCTATCAACCACACTGTGGTAATGCATCGCGTTTCAGACGGTCAGACCGTAGCCGGCTTTGCCGCGTTCACGCGGCCTTTCGCCTTATTCAATAAAAAATTCCTCTTGTAGGATTATTGTACTTATCAAAAGGATCATTTTTACAAGAGGAAATAAAAATCTGATTTTTTTCGAGGGGGCTGGGAACCTTGCACAAAACACTGGGGACAAAGGCCTATTTTCCAGAGAGTCAAATTTTAAGTACATCGTGATCGAAGACAAACTGAGACCACCCTGAGATCTGGCGAAAAATCTTGCTTTCATTCTGAACAAATGTTGATCAGCCAATCAGATTTCATTTTTCGCAATGTGTTCAAAATATGATCACAATGATTTCAAGTGGCTCAGCTTTGCAAAATTCTGTCATTCCTCATGATGTGTTCAGATTTATTCCAAAGGACACATTGCCTTATCCCCCCAGTGAAAGTAGTGGTGGCCTCCCTTCTTCACCCAGCTCTGCCCATATGATCTGATGGCGTTTCAAGTATATTTTGATGGTGTTTCAAGTGATCAATATCGTGATGGGTTGTCATCAATGCAGCCAACTCGTAGCCGCGGGATGTGGTTGATATTTTCGACACGCCCACAAACACTCCACACTCCCACAAGAAACAAGACAACCGTGATATGGATCAGTACATCTGCAACGCCATCTTGATGGAAGCGATACACGTGCCAAACACCGCCACGCAAGTTCCGATGTATTGTTATAAACAGTGAGTTGTGCGACTTATCACCACCTCTTGTTCTATATCAATGTCTGAAGTTTGCGAACTCATCCTTGGCATCCTGACCTGCTGTTGTGCGTGATAAGAATTAATCTCACCCGTGGCTCCTTGCCAGTTTACTGCGATAACAGAATTTCAATACAATATGATAATAAGCCATGGCGTCCTCGCAAGCGTTGCTTTCGCAAGCTTTGCTACCGCGGTGACGATAATCACTGTTAATGGCACAGCAAGCCATACCATTCCACCTCTTCTGTGTGAGTCGCAACGCTATTTACACGTGGCCATATTATGGGTTTGACATTTTAACCCTTAGTTGGACAGATGTTCGAGGTAAGTAGACAAGTTGTGAGCGCAGTGTCCTGAAATGTATTTGTGCTTAAAGGATATCAATGCATGTTTCCTTTTGTTTTTGACCTTGACATTCATTGAGGCAGTTCCTGTTTAACTATATAGCACGTAAGAATGTAAATATCACTTTGAGTGACTTGACTGACCTCCCTTGTTCACAGAGTGGCGACGGCGGTATTTACGCTGAATGCAAGTGTCCCATCAAATTTACACCCATGTCCACGGTCCTGATCTGATGTTTCTTTGCAAGTGCTTCAAAACCGCGCCTTCCAGCAGGTGGTACCGAGTAAGGTTCACTAATCTATATTTCCCGGCTGACGTCCCGAGACATGTCTAGACACACCTACTGCTCTTTCCGCCTGGACTCCAATCAACAATGCAATAATTAATGTGATTGCTGACCCCATTCCGCTCTCCAATGCCCTCCCAAACTCCCTTGAGCTTACCATCCCTTCCGGCATCTCTGGTCAAGTCGGATTCGGCAATGAGGGCTATTGGGGTGCGACCAACTGACCTCGGGCTTATATACTGAGTTCACTAGTTTCCTTTCAGGTATACATGTCAACTCCTCCTGGATATACAATGCCTCTTTCTACTACAGATTCCCTGGTGCATCCAGTTTCTCTGGCGATCTCACCGTCATGCTTCAGTCTTCTACTGGTACAATCTTCGCTAGTGCTTCTGTCCACGTCTCTGGTTCCACCACCACTTGGACGCAAGTGCTAGTGTCTCTATCACCTGTCTCAAGCCCTGCTTCAAACGCCAACAACTTCACAATAACGGTGGATGGTGCTAGTGCAAGTGGAGAGATCGTTCATTTCGCAATGTTTTCCCTCTTCCCGCCGACGTTCAAGGGCAGAGCCAATGGCCTGCGCATGGATCTTGCGCAGGTGTGTTTTCGTCTCGAGTTTGAGTATCATCATCTCCTTATTACAATCCATAGATGTTATATGATATGAAGCCTTCATTTTTTCGTTTTCCCGGTGGTAACAACTTAGTAAGTTCCATATAACGCCCTATTAATCCGAGCTTCATTATCTTTATAGGAGGTAAACATAAATATAGTCTTGCTTGCTTATGCATTCTGTCGTTAATGCAACTCAGGGCGAAAGCTTTTCTTCTCGCTGGCAATGGAATGCGACAGTAGGCAATCTTATTGACCGTCCAGGACGTATGGGTGACTGGGGATATGTTAATACGGAGTCTGCACCATTCTCTTATCTCTCTTTTGTCATCAGTATTGAATTGTCTTCGTCTTCCCTAGTGGTCTCGGGCTTCTCGAATACCTATATCTATGCGAAGACATGGAAATGGAACCCATTATGGCTGTCTGGGCAGGCAAGTGAGAGGCATGCGTGCTGTATTGTTCGGATATTTATCTCATGCACAGGGTACTCGCTTGATAAACAAAGCGTCCCTGAGGATGAACTTGCGCCATACATCCAACAGGCTATCGACCAAATCAACTTTGTCATTGGTGACCCTTCTACGAGCAAACCAGCTGCCCTTCGTGCATCCCTCGGCCACCCAGAGCCATTCCCTTTGCAGTACATCGAAGTTGGCAATGAAGACTTTTTTGCATCAGAATTGTGAGTTATTCACCTCCACCAACGTAAATTGAGCATGTCGATAACATACCGATGAGATACATCTACCGCTGGAGAGACTTTACGGGCAACTTGAGTGTTGCATTCCCTCAGCTGAGTAAGCATATTACAATGCTGCGCAGAAGCTTACCTCTGATGAAGTTTCTGTGGTAGAGTTCATCGCGACTTCATACTCCTTTAACCCCGTCCTCGACCCCATCCCAAAGCAGTACGATAATCATGTGTACCAGACTCCGGGGTGGTTCGCAGAGAATTCGTTCTACTATGATTATTTCGAGGTACATTCGCACTATATCGCATCACTCGAAATCTAATCAGAGCGAAAGCGTAATGGCACTTACTACTATGAGGGTGAATACGCCGTTATGTCGACCAACGCCAGTGATATCTTTGGCACAGTCGAAGACGGTCTCCTCATGTACCCTGATATGCAAGGTGAGTGCTCTCTCCTGGTTTCAAATCATCTCTGACATCAGGATAGGATCTTCAGGAGAGGCTGCATTCATGACCGGTCTCGAGCGCAACAGTGACATCGTCTTCGCCGCATCGTATGCTCCATTATTGATGGTGATTTCGGACATAAATATCACAATCGAATGACGCTAACATAAGCACTACAGAACGTTGCCAACTATCAGGCTCCGCCCTACGGTCCCAACCTGATTTCCTTCGAGTGAGTCAGCCACAAAACGAATGAGGTTGACATCAGACCAAAGCTTCTTCAGTGCATCACGGGTGTATCCCTCAACTAGTTTCTACACTCAACAGGTAGTGATTTGATATCCAAGCTAATTTTGTGTCCCTCATATATTGGTTGTAGCTCTTCAGTCTCAATCGAGGAACCGAGTATCTCCCGAGTAGCCTGCCTGTTGTGAATGGCACATTGTATTGGAGTGTCACGCATGATGCACCTACCAACACAGTTATCATGAAGGTACTTCAGATGCACCCCCTTCTGTTAGTTATGGCAAGATTCACATCGCATTACCCAGATTGCAAACACGGGCACGACAGCGGAGCAAATGTTTTTCGAGCTTCCCTTTAACAGCGTTTACAGCACCGGCACTGCAACGGCCCTTTCGGGCTCTGCCAGCGCAAGCAACTCGCCCGAGACTCCCAATGCTGTTACGCCCGTCATTTCACAGATTAAAACTGGCAAGAGTTTCTCATATACTGCCCTGGCATATAGTGTCAATGTATTGCGGGTGAACGTGCAGTAGGGATAGACTACGCAATAGGCAGCATATGCATGTAATACGTCACAGAGAAAGAAGTCGTCGGGCTGGTAGCTGATATCTTCTCCTTTGTGAAACATTTTTCAATAATTAGGTGCAAACTTGGGGCGACAAATATTGTGTTTTTTTTTCTGCACTGGATTCGTTACGTCACTCACCTGATATTGCTGTAGTACGTAACGAGGCACGAGTGAAGGACTAATTTTGGTCTTTGCGCAAGCGACGAATGCGGCACAAACCTCTTGCCTTCGTACCGTGATTATCGGTCATTTCATCCCAGTCCTCGACGGCTACGTTCCTCCTTTCTTTTCCCCACCTGCTCCCTTTTCACCCAGTGATATCCATGATGCACAGGGCACAGATATCACCTTTGGCACACTCCTTCATCCAGTGATTCGGACTGCGCCTACTGCGAGGGTTCTTTCCCTCTATTCATTCATTACAGACACTACACATTTATTATCACCTGCTTTAGATAGCGTCAAATGACATGTCGCCCCCTTGAAGTCACCTTACCACTCGGGAACCATAAGTCACGTCATGGTTATTAGGCAATATTTGGAGAATAGTAGATTCTTGCCTAGTATGCATACAAGGAATCACCTTCGGTCGGATGAATAATCTGAGGATTATATGAATATTTTTTGCGTCGTATGGTAAATTACAATAGCAGTTTGTCGTATACTAAGTTCGCGCAGTCCTTGACCTACGGTCCAGCTACTGCGCGGCGGTTTAAAAGGGAACGTGATGCGTGGAATGCAGTGCTTCTCCGACGTGTGCAATAGCTGCACTTCAATGAAGCGATGGTGAAGTTGAGTTATGCGAACTCGCGTGTTTCGCACCAGCCCTTTTTCAACCGAGAGATTGCGTTGAATGGAGCAAATGCAGCCCACTTTAAGGTGTAAGCAGTGAGGCGGGATGCCGGGGTGCATTAACATGGCGAGGAATTCTGGGGTCTGTTCGGGTGGATGGAGAGCATCGTGTTCTGCTTCGACGACGAAAAAGTAAGATGCTGTGTATGAATGAGTGTGATCGTCAATCGACATATAGGCCACTTACTATAATCCCCAGGTAATTTCGCTAATATCTTCTCGTTAAAGTCGTCCACGAACATATTACGCGGCGAGAGAAAAGCGTGGTCGAGGCAAACATTTGCATCAGCAAGTACATTTTGTGGAAAGAGGAATCCGACGGCGTCGTCGATACTGGTTGTTTTCAAAGGCCAGTAAGTGGAGTGGTTGCCGATGTTGTGAGCAGTCTTCTCCAATTTTGTCGACGAAAGCCAATAATACCATGAAACGTGCAAGAAGTAGCCATTGTTGCAGTAGTTCAAGGGCAGAATAACTCGCTAGGGGGAGAGATAGTGCAAAAGGTCGACAATGATATGACGACAGCAGCATAATGCTGATCAGTGAAGATGATGACACAATAAATAGCAGGAGAGGTAAGATAGAGAAGTGCAAGCACCAAAAATATGACAACAATACCTCTCGTGCTGTACAAATTGTACAATCGGTTCGGACACAGTCAATGAGAGATGCGGATACAATTGCCGCCAATAAGTAACCATCGTCGTAGTCGTTGAAGGGCAAATTAACTCAATAGAGGGAGAGAAAGCGAGAAAGCGCTAATAACGATGAATGGTGTAACAGTCACTCTAACCACTTCAACCTCTCTTCAACACGCTCCACGATGTCGAGGGCCTTGACCGCAGCCCAGGTTATCAGCCTGACTTTGATCCTGCCACTCTGACGGTATCGGCTTGGCGAATTGCATAATCAAAAATAAATGACGATGATATGACGACAGCGCGAAAGCAGTGATAAGAAAAAGGAGTACGAAAATGCTGATATATAAGGAGCCAACAATTCGAGCCGCGGTCAGCAAGAAGTGGAGTACAATCGGTTCGGAAATACTGAATATGGGGCCCGGACACCATTGCCACCGAGCCGCCGGCATTTCGAGTTTATTGTATAGAGATGAGCACTTGGGTGATTACCCGTGATTACAACCAACTGCTGCTTACAATCAACCTGCAAAGTGGCGGAAAAATGCTGGAGACATCCACCGAACCCTAGCCCACTCCCCCGAACGCCCAACCCCCCGCCAGAATGGGGGAATTCTCAGCATTCAAAGGTGGTGACAAAAGCCATTGCAGATGAGGACGTCGTGAAATTGCCATTGCAAACAGTGAAGTCATCAATGTTGATTCTGATGACGACGACGGCAATGATGATGACAATGCATACTCATCAATTACACACACAGATCTCCTTGATTTATCCCAGCGGATCGAGCTATGTACCCTGCTCCAAGTTCCCAAGTTGACGCCTCAAGCGGATAGTCTCTGGGAGAATAGCTTTTCAACGCCCCATGCGATTTCAATGGCACTGGGGACAAGGGCCTATTTTCCAGAGAGTCAAATTTTAAGTACATCGTGATCGAAGACAAACTGAGACCATCCTGAAATCTGGCGAAAAATCTTGCTTTCATTCTGAACAAATGTTGATCAGCCAATCAGATTTCATTTTTCACAATGTGTTCAAAATATGTTCACCATGATTTCAAGTGGCTCAGCTTTGCAAAATTCTGTCATTCCTCTATGGTGTGTTCAGATTTATTCCAAAGGACACATTGCCCTGTCCCCCCAGTGTGGACGAGGGCGCAAAGGGGTGTATGGCAGTGGCATCATATGATACATGATGTATATAATTTAACATGGTAAAACAGGGCGGTCATGGTCATATAAATTACAGAGCGCAGTGCGGGAATTCAGGAAGCGCGAGAAGCTGTAGATATAGGCTTGATTGTACGAACAGCCAGAGCGTGGTTATCGATGGATATACCTGTGCGAGGACAAATGAGAAATACGTCCGATATATGTATCATATTACTGACTTTGTGTGGCGTTTGCAGTCTTGTAAATACCAATGAGACGGTGGCTGAGCTCAAACATGCCATTCCTGCAAAATCGTGTTAGCCCACGTTTTTGTTGGGAGAGAAGGAATCATCACCTCAAAGAAATGATAATAAACTGCGCGTTCTTAGTGCGATCCTTGATATAATTTGCGACAATTGAGACGTTCCTAAAATCTAGGGCAGCATCTATTTCGTCCATGAAGTAGAGTGGCGTAGGCTAGGAAAAGTTGTCAACCGAGATCCCCTACACGGAGTTGACATGAGATTCACCCTGAACACATGCAGAGCAAAACGAGGGCGAGCGAGCTAAGAGTCTAGAGGATGATTAGTAGATGTCCACTGATCCTCAAATCATAACGTACCTTCTCACCCCCGGATAGATTTGAGATGTTCTTCCAACTCTTCTTCGGAGGCATGACGCTGAAAATGATCCCCTCTGAGAAGGGGTCCATACTGTCGACAAGCTCCAGTTCTGCGTTGCCTCCAAGAGTGATCATCTAACGGCAGATGTAAGTAAGCGATCCTGACTAATCGTAGAATCCCAGTACGTACCTGGTACATTTCCTTGAGCTTCAATGAGATCGCGCTGAAACCTGCCATGAAATCGTCCAATCGTTGCTTCCGGAGGCCATCATAAAGCTGCTTTTGTGAATCGCGCGCTGCGGTTGTCACCTCCAGGTCCTTGGCGCGTTTCATGAATTCCTCCTCTCGCTTCTTATACTCCTTGAGAACGTTGAGGTTCGGGTTGGTGTTTTTAAGTTTTTCTAAGGCGACCGGTTAGTAACAGTCAATCCATAGGGTATCAGACATACCGTCGAGATACTCAGAATCTGCAACAATCTCCCTTCTCTTGAAACGTGCAAGCTCTTCGGCACTGTATATGTATAGCTCGTTGGATGGTGTGTGTTGATGAGCCTTCTTAGGAGGAGCAGATTCGCCGGACTCCTGTTTCACCTCCTGCTTCACCACCGCTTCACCGTTGCCTGAGGCTTCAGCGCCCTGATTAGCTACTACTTCTTCTTCTTCTTCATCGTCGTCATCGCTGTGGGTTGCTGTAAGCAAGAATAGATGAAATATTCGATAGACAGGCTCACTCAATGTCACGGAGCTTAAGCTTGTCGTGTTCCGTCCGCCAATGATCAAGTACGCGTTCATTCTCATCAGACTCTTTCTTCTTGACGTCAAGCTTCTGGGTAATCTCAAGCTGCAGAGTTTGTAAGTAGCTGAATGTCCAACACATAGCAAAAGACCGACCTCTTTCTTCCTAAACTCGTCCATCTCCTCGCGTTTATCCTCGAGTTGAGTCTTGAGCTCATCCAGATCATCTTTGGAGCTCTCCTGGGCAGCCTGTGCGGCTTCTACCTTCTCCTTGAGGTCTTCCAAATACTGTGCAACCTCATCCAGCCGATCCTTCAGCTCCTCAAGCTCTTTCTCAACTTCCTCCAGTGCTGCACTGTTGGTCTCAACACCAGTTGCATACTTCACGATGTTCTTCTCCGCGGTAGCCCTCATAACTTCAGCCTTGGTGACCTCCTCGTTAGCTAGTTGGTGTAGCAAGCGAATACCATCCACAGTGGACTTCTGCTTCAGCAGTCTTGAACCACCGATTTCAAGGATCTTCTTTTCGAGATCCCCGATGGCGGCCTCAATAGTACCAGTCTTGGTCTGTAGCTCTTCTAACTCTTCCGTTGACGATGCGATCTCGGCATCTAGAGCCTTGATTCGGGCGAGATCCTTGGCGTTGGGCTTGCTTTGTGCTCTGCAAATTATTCAACCTGTGCTCCTCTGTAGGGCAAGTAGGATGTACATACCTGAGATCTTGCACGCGCTTCTCAGCGTCAGCGAGTCGCTTCTTTCCATTATTGATGTCCATAGCGAGCTTCTCGATACTAAGTTCTATTTCTGGGCCCGCCTGAGTGAGCCTTTCGACTTCTGCCTCGATATCACGGAGCTCCTGTTGTGCCGCCTCGAGGTTACGTGCCGCTTGCTCACTATCCTGGTCATATGTCCTCAGAGCTTGCGGGCTTACTGCCTCAGCCTGGAGCTTCGAGCTCATTCCACCCCGTGAGACGTGATTTCCTCCTCCAGACATCGTTCCCGACGAATCAATCAGCTGCCCTGCAAGTGTGACAACACGCCAGCGCTTTGATCCCCCGAATGCAATCCTGTTTGCTTGGTCCATGTTCTCGGCAACAAGGGTGTTCCCAACGCCTTTGTAGAAAGTAGCTGCGAAGCGGGGATCCTTCGGCTTGATAAGGTCAAACAGTCGGAGAACGCATTCGGGGGTCACTACACGCTCGTTGAATCTGTCGGTAGGGAGCTTCTCAAGCACCATGAACGACGCGCGTCCGATATTTTGCTTGCGCAAGAATTCGATGCATGCTTGGCCCTGGGCGACAGTGTCAACCACCATATTATTGAGGGCACCGCAGGCGGTAGAGACTGCGACGTCGTATTTATCTGGGATCGTTCCTAAGCTGCCCAGACGGCCCTGCAAGGTAGCGTGTGAGTGATACAGGAAAGCTGCATGATGAAAACAAGAGCATACATGGAACCCGTCGATCCGACCAGTCTGCTTGAGCTTTGTCAGGCTGTCTAGGACTTTGTTCTGCGATGTGCTGGCTGCTTGGGATGCTCTAGCCTCGTCCGCCCTCTGTCGCAGAGAGCCAACTTTGTTTCTGAGCTCCTGGACGCTAGCCTAAGCAGCCTGATTGAAAAGAAAAACAGATCATCAACCGATCACACCCAGTAGGCCTACGAACATACATGGAACTTTCCCTCACAATTCCCCATCTTCTTCCGGACATCCGCCTTTTTCGCCTTCAATTGATCCAACTCATTCAACTAAAATTTTAATTTTCCATCAATATCATCGTTCTAGATTCTCCGAATCCGGAAGCATACCTTGCCCTCTTGTTCCTCTTGCAACTGGGTTAGCTGTCCCTCCGCCTGCGTAACGGCATCTTTAAGTCCTGTGGCTTTCTTCGCCAGTGCGTCTCGTTCTGAAGTTGCTACGTCAATTGCGGCCTGTTTGATATTAATCTTGGCAGTCCACGGTTGTAGCTCTTTCTGCTTCCCCTCGATCTGCTCGTGGAAGACTTGCGTTTTGTCTGGTAATCGATGACATGAGTACTATTGAGTGCGAACGAGACACATGGAATCATTCACCTTTCAAGCTATCCCGAATCCCCTCAAGGAGCTTCTCTTCCTTCTCCAGGTTCGCCTCGTGCTCCACAATTTCACGTTTCTTGGTCTTGATCTTAGTGTCTAAGTCCTGGATTGCGTTCTCGGCCTGTTTCTTCGATTGTTCATCCTGTTCGAATAACATGTCAGATCCATCGTACAATTACGCCATGACATCAATGGAAAATTGCAAGAAGAAAAATGAAGTAGGGATACGAAAATAGAGCCGACGCTCAACCCAAACCCAAGCAAACCAACAACGAGAGAGACAGACTCACATCCGCCAACGCTTTCTTCAGCTTTTTCGCCTTCGCACTCGCATGCTTTCAGCGCTCCTCAAGACCAACGGACTGCTTTTCCCGAGCTGCCTTGTCCTTCGCCGCTTCCTCGGCTGCTGCTTTCACTTCCTGTGAGGATGCATCAGTGTTTGCGCACAAGGAGAAAACATCCATGCATACCTGGTAAGCCTTCGCACGCTCCTTGTAGTGCTGCTCGAGCATTTCCAGATGTGTAATATCATCTTTATTCCGTTCTCTCTCCTCTGCGAGTTCCTCCTCCAAATGTTCCTATCGTATATATCAGCACCGTATCCAAGAGGAAAAAGAAGGGACGATACTTACAATCTGCGCGGCAAACTGTTCGTCATTGACCAAGCATTGCCACAGATAATACTGCCACAGCCGGCTCAGAGCCCTCACATGCTCGTTCGCAAGCTTCAGCCACGCCAGCGCCTCCTTCCGCTCTGCATCCAACTTGGTCTTTTCCTTCTCCACAATTCGCAATCTGGCCACCTTGTCAGCCCTCTCTTCTCCCAGCCGCTCCACCTCAGCAAGCGCAGTCTCGATGGGCGCTTTGAGTGTAACAGTGCCGATGATATCTTCTAGATACTCGAGCAGCCCGTCATCGTGCTCAGAAGTGCCTTTGGGCTTCATCTGTGCGATGGACTCAACTTCGCCTTGAAGGATGAGGAAACGCTTGTGCGTAAGGTCAATTCCGCGCCCTTGGAGGAGTGCTTGGACCTCGGTGTAGGTGGAAGGGCGTGAATTGAGGGTATACCTAGAAGAATTGGATTTGGTCGCCGCGCGAGCGACGATGAGAGAGGAGTCCGGGACAACGCTATATGCGCCAGGTCCGGGCTGCAAGAAGTTGAGTGAATTGGCTTTAGTCGATTTATTTTATGCGTGAAGGAACGTACGAGGTCGATTATTTTCCTGACCCTCAATAGACTTCCTTGATTTTTTCTTCTCAGGTTCCTCCTCCTCTGTTTCTACCACTTATTCGAGAGCGCGATTCAGTCTCGAGGACGTGCGCGCAGTAGTTCGTGAAGGCGGCTTCGCTGATACTTTTGAAGAAGAGCCCGCGCTGGCCCTTGTCGATGTTCTGCGTACCCCAACCGTATTCTCTTTTTCCTCTACATCATCTACGTCGATGCGTTTGCGCTTCGCTGGATTGGATTCCTGCTCAACAGATGCCCGTACAGAACGAGACGACCTGCGAGGAGGCATCGTTTGATGAGATTTCAGTTAAAGAAAGGTTGTACACGTGACGACGCGTTGTGTGACAGTACGCGTGTGTCACATCACCCTTATTTGAAATGGACAAGGTATTTTGTGCACAGTGCCTTCAAGATTTTACTATGTATGAGAAGTCTGGTATACCAATGACCCGCTGATACTGTACAGGATATCGAGGAAGATTGGATTCTAGCAATTGAAACCATTATTACACCTCCGCCCAGCCCGGATCGATCCCCTCTCTCATAACCCACCTGCTTCCACCCAACCACTTTCTTACTCTCTTCATCTCGCTCTTCCCCCTCTTCCAACACACTCGTGTCCCCTGTACCTTGCAGCGCCAATACAGCCCATCCAACGACCATCATTCCAGGAGGCCTCTGTTCTCCCGCACTTTCCAATGCCTCGCATATATCTTCAAGCGTACTTGCAACCACCCGTTGATCTGGCATCGATCCACTTTCAATGATAGCAATAGGCGCATTCCGCGGGTAGGGCCGACCCTCTCTTCTCCCGTCGCCGCTCTGCAGGCCCTTCCCGCTACCGTCATCGTCACGCACCATAGCGCTCACGACTTGCACTATTCTGGCTACACCCATGAGGATGAGCACGGTCCGCGAACGCTCGTAACCCGGAAGTTTGACCTCCTTGCCCTGTCGCCCAACGCCGGTGCACACGACAACACTTTCTGCGACGCCACGCTGGGTTACCGGGATCCCTGCAAAAATGGGCGCTGCGAGTGCGGATGAGACGCCTGGGACGACGAGCGGTTCGAACCCGTGTGCTCGGAAAAAGAGCACCTCTTCACCGGCGCGGCCATATACTACTGGGTCGCCTTGTTTCAGCTGTGTAATAAAATAATCATTAAGTATTATTGTTTTTGATGGAGAAGATGCAAGGCGTGAACATACTCTGACAACGGTGAGGCCGCGTCGAGCAGCTTCGACTGCTGCGTCCATCATTTCTGATTGTGCGCCCTCGGCATTTCCGGGGAATTTGCGTGCAATGCGCACATCGACGTGTGAAGGGATGAGTGCAAGGACTGCAGCAGGGACGAGCTTGTCCGAGAGAACAAGGTCTGAATACTTTGTAAGCGCATTTTGAGTTGCGATGGTGAGAAGGGAGGGATGTCCTGGGCCTGAACCAACCAAAAGAATACGGCCCCTCTTAGGTGGGAAGGAAAGCGTCAGATTATGTAGTGAGTTCTCGATGGGGGCTGGAGTGAAGTAAGACGTTTGGGGAGAGTTGCCAGATAAAATGAGCTTCATCTCGTCTTCTGACATGGATGCGAGCCGTGTGATGGGCCAGTACTCGCTAACCTGGGCAACCCATTTCATGTGGCGGCGAGAGGACTCTTCTTTGCTCTCCTCGACGCCATATCTCCAACAAGGTACAGGTCTGTTTGGGCTGGTGACACCACTGTCCTCACCTTCCTCGCCCTCTCCGCCACTTTCCGCTTGATCCTCTGAATTCTTAGCCAAATGTCGAAGCTTTCCGACTTGCCTGACAGCCCCAGCAACTTCTTTAGGTAACATGCTAACGATCTCCCGTTTCACACGCCCCGCGAGCCTGCAGCCCTGGCCGTTGGTGGTCACACCGACTTGTAGTGCGCTCTTTTCGCCCGTCTCCGGGTCCGCAAAACGGTGCGTGGCTGCAAAGGAGAAGTCGCATAGTGCAGGAAGGTCGGCGACATTCACGGGTATGTTGTGTGCATGACAGATACGTGCGAGAGCAGGTGTATCGGGGGTATGCGTGGTGATGCAGATGAGAGATATAGATGGGTTTTCGCTGAGAAATGCGGAGAGGAGCTCAGTGTCAGAGTCTGTGTCCGAGCCGGAAGAAGTAGAAGCG
This sequence comes from Rhizopogon roseolus, assembly GCA_930272055.1. Taxonomy (NCBI): domain Eukaryota; kingdom Fungi; phylum Basidiomycota; class Agaricomycetes; order Boletales; family Rhizopogonaceae; genus Rhizopogon; species Rhizopogon roseolus. Next base: position 17,312 of record CAKNEV010000333.1, on the reverse strand, counting down.
GAGGGCAGGGTGTCCCAGTCAATGAGATTTATCTGCTGATGGGCCGCTCTCCATTTGAGCTCGTCGCAGACTGACCTTCTGGCAAGTATGAGGACTTGTATGCCTGCCTCAAGCGCCGCAAATGCCCTGGAGGCAGCGAGTGCATCACCACCAATAATAAGGATAGTGGTTCTGGGACACTTGAATGTCAGAAGGAAGGATGCGCCAGCTACTGGTGCGGGATACTGTGTCAAGGCAGTGGAAGCCATGGAGTAAATAATAGAGATAAGAAAATCAGGGCCTTTGGATGCATGCCAGCAGTACAGGTAGGTGTGTAGGGTACATAACGCAATCCTTCGCTCATCCAGGGACCAGGGCAACCGTCACAAACAAACGTCCATCCAGGAAACTTGCCAGGTCCATTTACACACCAACTATCTTTGACTAGCGGGTTGTTGTAATCCAAGCTTTATCACTTCATCAAGTGGTGTTCAAAATACATGCATGATCCAAGTTGATTGAACACTTGCACATTTCATGGAAGCTCAGACTCCAATTCGTCTCCTTGCAGCAGGCTCCAATGCTCGCGGTCAGCTAGCCAATGGCTCAGATGACGATTCACATACTTTCCAGGAGTGCCACTTCACAGGCTGCACGGAGGGTACACTCCCACCTGGTGCACATAGGATCCTGCAACTTGTGACCGGAGCCAACCATACTCTCGTGCTCTTGGAGTATGATGGTGGTAGAACGGAGCTCTGGGGGTGCGGGGACGGAAGCAAAGGGCAGCTGGGACCTGAGTACACAGGACAATTGACAGAGTTCAAGCCGATCACTATAATGGCCTTGTGCAAAAGTCGTGACTCGCAAGGATACACCTGTTGTCAGATCGCTGCCTCCTGGGAAACATCATATCTTGTCTTGAGATCGCCCTCTCGACCAGACGTACTCATCTCGATGGGTTCGAATGACTTTGCTGCACTTGGTGTTGGTACAAAACAGGCCATGTCAACGCCGGCAGTCGTTTCGTTTGACCATCTCACTATCGAGGGATGCCCTGTAGACGTCAGTGGGCTTATGATCGAGTCCATTGTCGCAGGACCTCGTCATATCGTACTTCATGTGCGAACCGTTCTCAACAATAATTATATGCTCATTGGCTGGGGCTTGGCCAGACATGGCCAGCTAGGACTTACGCCGGGGACGACGACCTATGACCGCCCTCACATCATTACCCTCGATATATCCACAGATCCAGTCCAATCATATTCCCTCGGTCTCCAACACACCGTTATTTGCCATCAATCAGGGTGGACCACAGCATTGGGATCTAACAAGAAGGGACAACTCCACAGCTTGGATTGTTGGGGTCGTTTTCGACAAGTCGGGTGTACATGGAATGGGACATATCTTCTCATAGAAGATAAAAATACCCTTTTATCTACGGGAAGTAATGGGCATGGCCAACTAGGTCGGGGTTTGCAAGGAGTAGAAGATGAGATCATTGGCGGGCCGGTGGAATTTACCTCGTTGCACGATGGCAGAATGACCTCACTGAGATCGTTTATGTGTGGCAGCGAACATGTGATAGCGGTGATCACTCCCGCTGGCTCGTTAGAAGCAGAAATTTGGGGTTGGGGATGGAATGAGCACGGTAATCTGGGGTTGAATCACACGTATGACGTGCCAAAGCCGGTCAAGATCTGGCCACCCGGAGGGTACGCGCCTGGTGGAAGAATAGTTCAAGTATGGGCTGGTAATGCAACCAGTTGGATCTTGTTACAAATATAAAATACAGGTTCTGTTGAATATCTATGCGGACTGAGAAGGCAGCCAACCTTCAACGACGTAGAGCGCAAGTCACTGATCACCCATGAGGTCCATGTCGATGTGAATTTGCCGGACAGTGGTTTCCTTCGAAGCGGCAAGCTGTAGCAAAAGGATGAGCTTCACATGAAAGCAGGAAAGAAATATTACAGAGTATAGTACCCTTCCTATCAAGATCTTCAATAGGACACATCAGCTCATGTTGCAGGCAGACATTACGAGGCATAGGTGGTCAAACCTGAGTCGCATCCTTGGCCTCATTATAGCGGTGTAGCAGGTTTATGTGCCTTGATACGATCGCCTCGGCACTTTCATCCTTGCTGTATTACAATTAGTTTCAAAGATCAACGCGCTGCTCTGAGTCGATTATCCTGCCTGACCATATCCTCTTTTCCAAGGCGTCGATTTCCGCCTGCAGTGTATCAATATATTCTTGTTGCTTCTGTGCAAAGATGAATGTACTTGTGATACTTGCTGAAATATGGCGTACCTTGGCAGATGTCGCGGCATGCATGGTAGTCTAGTCGAGAAACGCGTCTTATTGATATTTGTTTATATCTAACCAAACTCTTCAAGCATATTTTGTCACCAGCAATTTGCAAAGTGATGTGTTAGCCTAGCAGCTTTACTGCAGCATTAACATCGATAATTCTAGAGAGGGTGACAATATCACCCTCTCTAGAATTATCGATGACAACTCGTGTACAATATGCCAGTCTCCCTTCCCGAAAATCGTTTTTACTCGACACCAACCCACGCAAAGCCTACGACAAATGTCTCGGCTTCGAGCAGCGGGCTTCAAACTCAGAGCAGGATTCACTATTACTTGCTAGTGTATGCCAGAATCCTCGGATATTTGCTTATCTACGCTCCAGTTGAAACCGGACGAGATGACTTGGCGGGTGAAATCTTGTCATGTGTGGACGATGTTGCGCTCAGAAAGCTTGGCGAATTTTATAATGCTCATTTCATCAGTCTTTGTGGGTACTTGTCGAAATTATTACAACTAGTGGATGACTCTGGCATTTTGAACTTGAAGTCAAGTCTGCCAAAGGTCCAACACTATCACCATCGCTTCATCCGTCTAGGCCATCATTCGATGATTTTCAAGAGGAGTTGAAATATACGCTTAAAATCACCCCAAACGATCACAAAACAGCAAAAGCTCAAGCGAAGTGCACCCCGTCTCGTCATTTCTGATCAATTTATTCATGCTTATTTCATCCAGGCCCTCATTCGTGATAATTATCGATGCATGGTCACCGGGTATTATGATGAAAGTAGCATGGATAATTTCCCCAGCCTAGCGGAAAAGGTCTTGTCCGAGCACATTCCCGCCGGCGAAACACAAGTTGCGCATATCTTCCCTTCCTCTACCAATAAAGGTGTTGAGGCCGGCGAAGGAGATCCAAAGGTACGAAGGCCTCTTCGTTGTGTGCACAAATATAATTGCATAATGTAGGCTGGGTACGCTTCATCGGTGTTGGCTGTAATTGATCGCTTCGGTGGAATCAAGATGACCGAAGAACTCAACGGTCCTCATATCCACCGACTTGAGAATGTCATGACACCGGACGTACGCGTGCATATAAAGTTCGACAGGCTTCGAATTTGGTTCGAAGAAACCGTGCGTTTATTGGTTCAAAGTTCGGGGTAAATAATTGATTAATGCAACTAGGAAACGCCAAATAAATACCGAATTTGCGGCATGAATTACTCCACAGCAGGTCTTCCTGACACCATTACATTTACAACAATCCACCCCAATTTGCCTCTCCCGGACCCTCGATACCTGTGAGTCCACGCTACATGTGCGAAAGTGGCTAATTTATTTGGAGCGGGCGAGTGCATAGACAAGATTATCAGAGATCTGGAAGATATCCAGGTTTTATCAGCTGACGGATCATCAGCAGATTTGATTGATGCACAACAGAAAATCATGGCTTTCAAAATACTGCTTGAACTTTGTGCATCAGAGCATACTTAACTGTGCTCTGATGCACAAAGTTCAAGCAGTATTTTGAAAGCCATGATTTTCCATTGTGTATCAACCAATATAGCATTTAGTGGTATTGCAGTGCAAGGTAATTATTGCATTTTCGCCATTGATAGTCTATCCCGAGGGGTGGTAGTGCTAGAATACATGCATTGCCTCTACTACTAACTCGATCAAATTTGGTGATGAGTTCGTGTTTAGGGCAAAGCATGGTGCTTTGGACAGGCAGAGTTTGAAGAACACGGTACTCGTGGGTTGGCATCGAGTGGAAAACGATTTTCGGCAAGGGAGACTGGCATATTGTACACGAGTGTTATCCATAATTCTAGAGGGTGACATGCGTTGCTCTGAGTCGATTATCCTGCCTGACCCTATTCTCTTTTCCAAGGCGTCGATTTCCGCCTGCAGTGTATATTCTTGTTGCTTCTGTGCGAAGATGAATGTACTTGTGATACTTGCTGAAATATGGCATACCTTGGCAAACGTCGCGGCATGCATGGTAGTCTAGTCTAAATCTTTTGCAAATGGAGCACGAATGCGGCTAATAGATTCTTGGATTTTGCGGCGCGCGCAGAACGCATCTTATTGATATTTGTTTACTAGCCAAATGACAATTATCATGCATAGAGCAGAAATACGACTCGTTCCAGGCATTAAGAAATTATGGTACATATTGATGCGGGTTATATACTGATTTGCTATGGTCAGCACTGATCTAACCTGTAGCCAAATTTACATACCATCACATGGTTGAAGCTAATAGAGTCAAAAGTCATCTTCGTCCATGTCCTCAACCGGACTATCATCATCTACATCAAAAGGGCCACGTGCTGTGACTCCACCGCTCTCTTCGGAGGTAGAAGCCTCAGTGATTTCTCCAGGGACAGCTTGGCCACGTGAATTTAGAAGTTCTGCAACTTTCTCCGTCTGGGCAGTGACAAGTTGAAGGGCTTCAAGCTCATCATCATAGACGGCTTGAAAATAGCCTGTATCATCGTCAACTTCTTCACGTGAACGCACAGATAATATCCGTCTAAGGCCATCCAACTCATCACTGGCCAAATTGAACCGTTGCTCGTTCTCAAGATGGAGGGCACCAAGAAAGGCTGCATAACGTTCTGCTTCTTCAATCTCCCACGCCGTCGTCAAAAGATGCATGCGTGCTGCCTCACGAGATGCCTGCTTGGCTCTGAAAGCCTTCATCAGAGTTGAGTTAGACATCGTCGCAAGACCACAGTCCAGCTTGTCTTCATGCTTTTTAACCATGGAAATCAATATTTGAAGTCCGACAGAGACATAATAGGCACCTTTTCATTGCTTCAATCGTAATCTCAGGTCGACTTCCTCGACCGAGAAAGCGTGCTGCAAACCGGAGCTCTAATGGAGCTGCATTGCTCATCTCGGCTGAAGGGTAAGGAAGATGCTTCTCCAACATTCTTTCCCGCATCATCTTCGCACGAGATAGAGAGGCTGCAGACGGCTTAATGCCCGGCTTGTAGAATATATCCACTCTCTCATCTGGAGGTAAATGCATATCTTCTGTCTGAGCCTGAGAGGGAGACTGATTACTCTGAGGTGATAAACTGCGATGTGGCGTAGTATTGCAGGTGGAGGGGTTGTTCAACTTGGTCGGTTTGCTAAAATTGATGACAGGTAGATCATTCTGTTCCGAAAGATTGAGGGGGGTGCCAACGGGAGTCATAGAGCTTGCAGAAGTGACGGGACTGCTTGGTAGAGGAGGAGATGAGACAGCAATAGATTCCATGATGCCTTTGAGTCAGTCGCTTGGATGTGGTGTAGTTAACTTCGATTACTAGCAGGTCAGCATCGGAGTATGAAAGACTGAGTGGTCGTCACAGCGAACAAGTAGGCTAGTACTCGTAATGGACTTTCATATTCCACACCAGTTCGTCCTGCAGTCTTCCAATCGTCGATCGCATACACCCCAGCGTATCCATGCCCGTATACATGTTCACGAGGCCTGGAACTCCCCCATGCACACCCTTACTCAGATCTGCAACGTCCATTCCCGTTACCGACCAAATCCGCTTCGTCACGGCCTCTGCATCACTTGGCCCATCGCCCTTAATATACGAATCCCACCACGTCCGGAACTGCGTCGTCACCGCTGTTGGCTCTGACGCATACGCTGCCGGAACTTCAAGTATCTCACTGGATAACATAGAAGTGCGCGTTGTACCGAGATGGACGTTCAAGAACTGCATGTGGGAACGCTCAGTTCTGAGCCTGCTATCTATCGCTGTTGGGGTCACGCACCCGAATATTCCAAGCAGGAAGGACTTCCTGTGCCAGGACTTCAGTGAATAAATCCAGGGCTAAAAGATCATGAGCCGGGGTTACAGCGTGGCATACGCAACGTTACCTGCTTTCCTAGAAACGTAAAATACACTTCAGTAACGCTCAATTGGACAGTATCATTTCACTGACGTGCTGCAATAGAATCCGACCATCGGGTGCCCCTTGAACGCCGACAAGCTCGATACTTGCACAAGTATACCCCCAGCACCCTTTTCGTTCTCTTCTCGGAAGAATCTCACCGCTTCCAAGCTTACTGTTACCGCACCCCAGTAATTGATATCCATTAACGCCCTGGCTCGGTCTATCGGTGTCCCCTCCACCTCCTGAAAAAATATCTGTCCCGCATTGTTGTACACGACGTCAACGCGTCCAAAGGCATCCTTGGCTTGTACGAAGGCAGATTTGACTTGCGCCTCGTTCGTCACATCCAGTTGGACCACTAGGAGCTGGGTGCGCGGGTATCGGGTGGCGAGGTCATCGAGGACGGAGGGTTTGCGTAGTGTCGCAACTGCGATCTCGCCATTACGCAGAACCTCTTCTAACATAATCCTGCCGAGACCGGTAGAGGAACCAGTAACTTTTAGCGGTCAGTGACCTACGCTACGATGAGTTAGATGTCAAACTCACTCAACCAAACTCGAGGTGTGGACTGTGTCATGATAAACCGCTTTTGGTCGCTGGTTGAAGCGACAGCTGCATATTATATGGCCCATGGTGCTGAGCCTCGCTGGAATTACCAATATCTCTTACGTGTTGTATCTTGGCTAAAAGGGAAAATGTGTTTAGGTACTTTTATCCATGGAGAACTTTGAAGCCGCCACGACCCTCTCAATGACATCAGTTCCATCGCTTAGAGGCCGCGGGGGCGAAATTTTTGCAACTTTAACCCCACTGGTGACCAGGAATGGTGAAGAAATATCTTCGTGATCATCGCAATTATACTTTTGAAACATTGAAGGAAAACATTCCGAAGGCATTAGTTTCTGTTCCTGTGCAAACATTCGTAGGTGAGAACATCAGATGTACCTGTGGATGGAGGCTTACAGGTCGGGACTAGGCACGAGAAAATGCACAGATTCAAGTCCGCACATCAAATACTAGTCCAAAGCGCTCGCAACAGCGTCTGGGGTAGTATGCGGCAAATTGGACCTGACCAAATATTTCGCTCGCTCAATTTTGACTCTAAAAAATCTGTCTTAGGATGATGTTTTTTCCGGCCTCTAAGTGATTCGCACCATACCACGGTGCGGTTTGGTGCACATCGGGAGATGTACACTAAACACTCTATGACAGTACAAGGACGAACGACCTAACTTGCGAAGGAGACTAGTGCTCATAATGAACATTCATATAAGCTTCATATTCCACGTCGAGTTCGCCCTGCAGGCTCCCGACATTTGCATGCACAATCTTCCGCGAATCTATGCCGCCTGTATACATATGCACAAGGCGAATCCAGATGTTTAGTCACCTAAGCCAATTTTCTATCCGTGGCCATCGCGGTTAGCAAAGTCCATGCATGTCACGGACAAAATCCTCTTCGTCACAGTCTTGACACCAATCAACGCATCGATGCTGGCGAATGCATCGCTCCTGATGAATGCATCTCACCAACTGTGTCGTTGCTGTCTGCTCCGACGCATACGGTACCGGAACCTTGAGCACACCACCGGACATGCTGTTCGTGTGCGTCCCCCCTGGATGAGCATTTAGGAATTGTATACGAGACTGCTTGGAGCTCTTCTCCTGCTGCCTGTAAGCACCCTGATGTTCCAAGCAGGAAGGACTTCCTTTGCCAAGGCTTCAGTGAACGAATCCTGGGCTACATTTTGGTGAGTCAAAGTCACGCAGCGTGCCATATATAACGTCACCTACTCCCCTAAACACAAAGCACTCTTTAGTAACACTCAAATGGACAGCATCAGCCCAGTGACGTGCCACTATAGATAGCCGATCATCGCGCTACCCTTGACTGCTGCCACGCTGGATACTTGCACGAGGATTTCCCCAGATGTCCGTCAGCTCCCCTCCGCCTCCTGACAAACTACCCGTCCGGCATTGTTGTACACGACGTCGACGCGTCCGAAGGTATCATTGGTTTGTATGAAGACAGATTTGACTTGCGCCTCGTTTGTCACATCATGTGGGAACACTAGGAACTGGGTGCGGGGGTATTGGGCGACGATGTCGTCGAGAATGGGGGCACTGCGTAGCGTTGCGACTGGGATACCACCGTTGCATAAGACCCCTTTTACCATCGCCCGACCGAAACCGGTAGAGGAACCGGTGACTGTGAGTGGTTAGCGACCCACACGATTAACATTTAGACGTCAAACTTACTGAAACAAGCTCGAAGTATGGGCCGTGTCAGCCTGTGCGATGAAGTTCTGTCTTTTTTGTCCGTTAAAAAGCAATTTATATGATACATATAGCCCGTAGTGCTGAGTGTCGTTGCTTCCCCTGAGAGAATGTGTCACTCTCGATTCTGGTGCTTTGTCGTTGATTTCGCAAATTCGTGTGCGAGAATTATCAGGCTATCAGTCTAGATCTGTCTCAATGATGTGAGAATTCGAGAGTCAGGAGATGAGGCTCGTCCCATAAACATCCCCGGTTGTGCGTACTTGCAACCCATTGTCTAATTTATCATTGAAGTGTCAGACGATGATGCTCTACCTGTCGGCCTCCGGTGAGGAGGCTACTTCTCCTGCACGTACTTTTCGTTGTAGCCGGACAGCAAGTAGACTTCGGGCCACGTCCCCCCAGATGGACCGTTGGTATCGATGGACAGAGCGCTCTGGTGCGCTCATTGATGTTATGGATATTTTGGAAGACGAAAAACTTGCACTACTTGCGTATGTTACTCGTCCATTCTCGAGGATGAACTGGTCATTGAAGTGCCTTCTCGCTCGTGAAAGTAAAGAATGACCGTGAGGCTAGAAGAAGAGCTTGCATACGACTCACGGTTACTTCGTTCCTCAAAATGAGCACGCCTGGACAGAACTGGTCGGATAATGCCAAAGGGTGTTAATTTTCATCATTGCATTTAAGTATACATGTTGATTATTAGAAGCATGGAGTGTATGAAACACCAAAGGGATTTGGATAGTGGGTGTCGAGAATGAAGCAGCGTGGGAATATGTATGTCATAGGAGGAGTCTTTAGTTGTGTGCTAGTTCCCTCCATTAACCCTCTACCCAGCTTAATGACTTTGATCTGACGCTTCCTAATCTTCCTTCACATTCTTTCGACATGCCAGTGAAACCGACAGAGTCAATAAATCCATTTTCCTTTGATGACGACGATGACGACGAAGGATGGCAGGAGATGCCAGTTATCAAGGAGGATGACTTTGCGGGCGGTCTTGACGAGGAAGACCAAAAGAAGTACCACTACATGCCCTCGTCAAAGAAACCGCAGCAATCAACGTTGACAGCTGGTAATGCAACCGGCAACCTCATCGACTTCGACGAGGAGGGCGTTGAATGGCGCTCCAAAGCAGACCAGAACGAGAACGAGTATACCAGACTGCGTGTCAACGAAGAGGACGAGGCAGACGAGGTTCTAATGCGCACACGATACCTGTTCGACGAGGACAAGGCTATGACCCCGCTCAGCCAGATGCAGGCGACTAAGAATATGCTCACAGAGGCGCAGCGCATTGCCTACGTCGGTGTCTGCGCGTTAACGGCGAGAGAAATGGTGGAGAAGCTCAAGGCGACTAAGAGAAAGGAGCTTAAGGCCTCTTTCCAGAATATGGAGCTGTGGGCGATGAAGATCATGGGTCGACTTTACTACCACATGGAGCTTGAAACTGCAGGTAAACTCGCGCATCTATTCAGTTGCGCAATTAAGCTCAGACATTGTATTAGAACAGAAGATGATAGACAGCCTAGCTGTGCATGGTGTGCAAGCAGTAGATCTTGTACCATCGCTAATGACCACCCATACCGTTGCCAACCCCGAATACGACCCTACTGAAGCTCGACGGCAGGCTGAAGTTCAGGATGTGAAGAAAGATACGACAAACGGGCAGAAATCCAAAGACAGTAAACTTCGACCTCCTAGCCTTCACCTTTCAAACAACCACTGTCCTCCTCAGACGGTGGTATCACCTACCTCGGCTACTCAGAAGACCTTTCAGACCACGGCAAAAGTTCTCGAGGAGACCTCCGTCGATTCCGCTTCGATGGGAGTCACTACGACGCTATCATCCACCGAAAAAGACGTCACGCTTGATATCCGCTGGACTGTTCTTTGCGACCTGTTCCTTATACTCATCGCGGACAGTGTCTATGACGCAAGATCGCGTGTATTACTCGAGAGCGTGGCTCTGAAGCTCGGGCTTGGGTGGTTGGATGTGGTCAAGTTCGAGGCACGCGTGACAGAGGCGCTTGAGATACAAGAAGGCGTTGAGAAGATGGAAAATGCAGAGATTATTGACGGATCGTCCAAGGCTGCGCGAAAAAAGCGCTATATGATGATGGGTCTGGCTACACTTGGTGATTCTCGCCTCTGATCATCTTCTGTAACAAGTGCTAACTACCACTCGCGCTATATGAATACAGGTGGCGGTTTGGTCATCGGACTCTCTGCAGGTCTTCTCGCGCCTGTCATCGGTGCTGGGCTTGGTGCAGCATTTACTGCCGTTGGCATATCTGGAACGACAGGATTCCTTGCTGGTGCCGGTGGGGCTGCTGTGATCACAACTGGAGGAGTTCTGACTGGCTCTGGGATCGCTGTTCGCGGGATGGCCCGGCGAACGCAGCAAGTGCGAATATTCGATGTGCTACCGCTACACAATAACAAACGTGTGAGCTGCATCTTAACCGTTCCTGGGTGCGTCCATCATCAAATGCGGATGTATCAAGCACCTCAGACCTATGATGTAGATTCATGAGTGGCAAGCTTGATGATGTCCGGCTACCTTTCAGTGTTTTGGATCCCATCGTGGGCGATGTGTTCAGTGTACTCTGGGAACCTGAGATGATTCAAGAAACTGGTAGTGCGCTGAAGATTCTCACCGGAGAGATTCTGTCGCAAACAGTCCAGACCGTTCTTCAGCACACCGTCATGACCGCGTTTATGAGCGGACTCCAATGGCCAATCAGTGCGTACAACTCCCAGATGTACAGATGTTAGCTCACGAGGCACCTACAGTCCTTACCAAACTCGGTTACCTGATTGATAACCCTTGGAATAACGCTCTCGACCGCGCCCGAGCAGCCGGTAGTGTTCTTGCGCAGCTCCTTATTCAGCGTCATCTCGGTGTTCGACCCATCACACTTATCGGGTTTTCTCTTGGCGCGCGTGTCATTTTCTACGCCCTCCTCGACCTCGCCAAGGCAAAGGCTTTTGGCGTTGTACAGGATGTTTATCTCCTTGGTGCAACATTGACGGCATCCACGAGTACATGGTGCGACGCACGCAGTGTCGTTTCGGGGCGCTTTGTGAATGCATTTGCGAGGCACGATTGGGTCCTGAACTACCTCTTCCGTGCAACAAGTGGTGGTTTGAACACAGTGGCAGGCCTAAGGCCAATAGAGAACGTGCCAGGGTTAGAGAACGTTGACGTCACAGATAAGATTGGGGGACACATAAGCTATCGCGCGTTCATGCCACTCATATTAGACCAGCTTGGCTTCCCTGTTTCATCTGATTATTTCGACGAACCTGTCGTACGTATCACATCTTATCTGAATGCCGTTTTCCAAGTCCTAATAGTGATTTTCAGGAACCGGAATTCAACGAAGACAGGGTCGTTGTGAGGGACGGAGATGATCTGCAGAAAAAGAAATGGTTTTCCAGGAAGAAGAAGCCATCTTTATCGCCCAACACGGTATCGAGGCCACCGTCTACAGCTTCTTTCGGATCATCGAGACGGAAACCCTCTTCGTTAGCATCGACTGATGATGGTCTACCGGCCCGCGAGTCAACAGAGACACCCCCACTTCAGGATACCAACGCCCTTCAAATACAGACTTCCGATGGACAACCACTACGTGCTCCCACGCCTGATATCCCTGTTCATGCAGGATTCGATCTGAAAGCGATCAAGGACATGATAGGAGAATCGGAGAATAATCCAGAAGAATTGCAGGTTCCTCAGTCTCCTCCTGTCATGTCACAATCAGACCCAACTCCACCCAAATTGACTACCGCTGTGTCCGCGAGGAAGCCTACAGAATCGCCTGTGGCTCCGCATGCCGATATGAGCGCCACATTTGCCACCTCCTTGTCACTCCGCAGCGGGCCTGATGTGAACGATAGTAGTCAGCGTGTGCTTCCGGAAGCCAATGGCCTGGGCGCCCGAGATGACCTGGCATATACTTCAGCCACCCCAAACACCACCACCATCCCCCAAATATCCTTCGGTGCAAATGAAGGATCGATATGGTCTCCTTCCTCGGTTGAGAAGCGAAGTGCTGCATTCGTAAATCCCTTCGCAACTAATGGTGTCTCTCTGGGCAACACAAGCGGATCGATACGGCGCTCCTCTTCAGACGACCTACATTCTCCAGAATCTGGTTCCTCAGCGTCGCTCTCGTTTGGGGGAGCAGATGGGACGATAACATTGCAGGATATGGGGCAAGATCTATGGAAGATTCCTGTGGAAGATTCGAAGAAAACTCCCAGTTATCTCTCCAATCCTTGGAGTTGAGCGCAAGATGGTGTTTTTAGGGGACTTGCGCATGTATACTGACATGTATCATTCAGAGATCATATCTTGACACAGCAGCATATTTCGGATCATTTCAGCTTTAGCATATGTAGACAACGACACGCACACCTTTCCTTTTTAACCTAGTATAATATACCAACCTGCAAGCACGTTCGTATTCCTGAACAGGCTTGTGATAAATTACTGCGCACAAAAACTTGTGGAGTAACCTGGGGCAACGAACACGGTCATTATGCCAAATCAACCGGCTGATCGGGAGGCGTGAGCGGATCAAACGTTTTATAGTGAACCATGCTCTTATCGTTCTCTCAGGTGATCATGAGAGATGATGAATGGATTTAGACTAGGCCAACAGGAACCCCATCCCAGACAGGCTTCCTCGGCGTTTCTCAAGGTGAGCTTTTTCCGCCATTTGAACCCTCTGGGCGTCTACTCTTCGTTTATCACAACTTGAGGGTTTCCTGATTACAAAACCTTGCGCTGTCCCTGGATATGTTGCCAATAATATGCACTTCATTCCGCAGGATGTGATCACAGCAACCCGACCCGGGCGTTTGTTTAATGTGAAACGTGTATCCTTTGAAGTTGCCCCACAAAAGAACTTGGACCAGGACAACCATTTTTGTCATTGCGGCAGGCTTGACATCCATCCTTTACAGGCAGCTCCACCAGTCATATATGGAGATGTCAAGATCTTGTTGCTAACGCCGTTTGCCCAAGCATGACCCGGGACCACGTTCCACCCGAGCCTGAATCCCTACATATATCTCACAGCAGTTGTCCTCCCACAGACCATCGACTTTCCGTTCCTCTTCTCCCTCGCTGTGAGGCCTGTGGGTTCATCCTTCATCTTCCTCCTCTACATCACCACGGGTTACATGTCGCCAAGACCGATTCTGAAGCACAATGACTTTTCGCAACGACATGAGACACTTTCGTTTTCATCATGTTCTTCGGTTTCGTCGTCGCGTCATGTTCACTTCCCGCCCACGCCAACCCTTACTTCCACGTATGCTGCCCACTCACCAGCTACATACGATCGGTCGCCGGTCGCAGTTCCGCCCAATCAATGTGCGCTGCCCGGCCGGCACGAGCGGGAATTCCTCTCCGGTGATGTGGCCGGGATCAAAGGAAGCTACTTCCACCCTCGTGCTTACGAGGCCTGCTCCCCGGAGCCATCAGGTCACACCTATCCACATTTCGCGCTCTCCTCCGCTTACCCCTAACACTTTTGTTAGTATCTGATGAATCTGATAGCTCGGTGGTAACATCAGATGATGATACCTTGTTGTTCGTCCGTTACACGTCTGCAGATTCAATGATACCCTTTACACGCACACAAGATGTGAGCGATACCCCATATCCGTTCATGTTGCGCCCTGTTTTAAATGGGAAGGACAAGCAGAGGAGGAAAGGAAGTTCGCGTAGAAAGGGGACGATTCATCAGGATGATAACCATGCCGGTGTCTTGGCGCCTTCTCTGGACTTTGAGGGCTGTTTGGGAGGATTTTGATTGATACCTTTCGGCGCTTTGCATATATCGATACCCTCAATTTTCTTGTTTTTATACCAAGTGGTAGATACATGAGGCGCGTAGGTAGGACGTGACACTGTGTATTACATGTACCTTGATATGAAGAGTTTATGAATGTGCTAACGAACATCAGAATGTGTTGACCACATTACTAAATGCATTTTTCCGTGTCACGGAGTTCTGCCTCTCTTTAAGGTCACCATTCTTCAGCGCGGTGCTTGATTTTGCAAAGCCTGCGTGATATATCTTCAAGGAACCACGCGCTCTAACACACTCACTCCACATGCGTGTCCCAAATTTTACCTGAACTCGAAGGCAATATGGGTGTACGCGTCCCGAACGGTTTTCCTCTCTTGACCAACAAAAGACGGGTGATAGGCCAACACGATCCTCTAAAAAACGTTGAATAATGTCGACGCGTCTGGTTCGGAACCGTGGCAGCAACTCTTCATGCGTTCTAGCCTGTGACGTCGCCGCAGAAGAACAAGAGGGCGTCGTAAAAAGTCTGAGTAGTCTATTTGAATGAAGATGTCGCGAACCCAGGGCGAGGCGGCCTGTACACCTATTGGAATTTATAAGCACAATGGGAAGAAATTGCCAGTTGTTGGGGCGGGGGATGTGCCCAGACGTACCTTCGGTGATATCAACGTCTGGGAGTGTGACTAGCACAGGCAACATGATGAAATCGAGGATGAGATGTATGTCGGGAGTTTGGGTTGATCTGTAGAAAACTGTTGGGGAGGAAAATTCCTATAAGTAGGATGGGGAAGTAAGAGCAGCTTGGAAATAGAAGGCGTCGACTGTGGCCCTGGGTGAATGTTATTGCAAACATATCCGAAATGCGAATAAAGCCTGCAGGAAGATTGTCAATTTGTAAATGAGCCCTATCATACAAAATTCACAAAGCAAGCGTGAAGGAGAGGACTTTGAGAGAAGTACTGAGTGCATACGGTGCAGTACTTTATTGGCTGAGGAACATACGTGAAATCATAATCCGAATTCCGACCTCCGAAGTCAAATCGACCTCTGAGATTCAGATCAGTAGACTCCCACCAACGTTCAGCGTCAACTCTTACCAGTTGCTAACAACTCGATACTTTGCAAAAGACTGCACACCGTACTACATGGACCCTCAAGACATTAGAGATGAGATCTGGCGCTTTCGAATTCTCGTTGTTGGACGAGCAAATGCAGGCAAGACCACTCTTCTGAAGAGAGTTTGCAACACTACCGAAAATCCCGAGATCTTCGATGGTGCGGGGAAGAAGGTATATACTGCATTCCGTGCAACACGAGGATCACTTACTTATCAAT
This sequence comes from Rhizopogon roseolus, assembly GCA_930272055.1. NCBI lineage: Eukaryota > Fungi > Basidiomycota > Agaricomycetes > Boletales > Rhizopogonaceae > Rhizopogon > Rhizopogon roseolus. The sequence goes on along the minus strand of CAKNEV010000333.1, from coordinate 1,664 downwards.
CGCGATCAGATCGATGCCGCCATCGTTGAATCATCCGCCTATGTATGTATGCACACACGCTAGAGACCGATCTTGATATCTCTTGACATCTACCAGCGCGGACACCATGACATTAAGAATGAAGTGGTGTTCAAAAGCAACCCAGATTTTGTCTTCCACGAGTCGTGCGGATTCGAAGCGGGAGGTGAAGATGAATTCAAGATGATGAGGGAATTCGTTTTGGAGCGCACATCTACCTGGGATCTGAAGCCGCGAATCCATGCTATATGGCACGCAAATCATCTCAATGCGGCGTTTATTGTTGCTAACATTCCATCCCAGGTACTGCATCCCGATGGATGAGCACCACCGAGCGATTACGAAAGCTGAGGAAAGGTTTTTCTCTGAGTGCGACACCAGCGACGGTACATTTATTACCATCACATCCTCAACCGGGTGGCTGATAGTGAAATTGTTCAGTTCCCGTGATCACAGTGTTTACGAAGTTTGATGCGTTATGGGACGAAGCATATGGACAACTGCTCCAGTCGGGACTCGGATTAACACAGGCGGAGTGCAAGAAAAGGGCTCCAGACCATGCAAAGGAGATTTTCGTCAAGGCAAAAACTTGGGACCGACTGTGTGAAACTCAATATCCTCCCAAGGACCACATATACCTGGCTGGTGAGCTGATCACTCATTTCATCTGAATTTCACATAAATGTTGGTATTTAGATATGCAGAAGGATGATCCTGATTGTGGACCATTGCTGGAATGCACAACCAGGGCCTTGCATAGTCAGGTCATGCAAATGCTACTGATATCAACCCAACAGACGAACTTGTCACTTTGTGTCAAATATGCTGTTGAAAAGTACATTATTCATGAATTTGCTGACTAACCTGACAAGGACATTACAGGGTGCTTATATCATATATTAGACAAGCACGCACCAGCACTGGCACATCTTGGAGGATGACAAAAGACACTTACATGGAAATGCAGCAGAAGATCTCAGAGTGGTTTCCTCATGCCAAGGTGAAGTTATGGATCCATTGCACCATGATTAACAAAGTGATGCTAATGTGGTATTCTTGCCTTGATAGAATGTAAGTTCTCTGATAATGACTACGGGTGAAATGAAGCTGACAGTCTTGATGCTCATGTGGCATTCTTGCCTTGACAGAGAGTAAGTTCTCTCATGGTGGCTGGAGTTGGAATGAAGCTGACAGTCGTGATGCTCATGTGGCATTCTTGCCTTGACAGAGAGTAAGTCCTCTCATGGTGGCTGGAGTTGGAATGAAGCTGACAGTTTTGATGCACATGTGGCATTCCTGCCTTGGCAGGCAGTAAGTTCTCTCATGGTGGCTGGAGTTGGAATGAAGCTGACAGTCTTGATGGTCATGTGGCATTCTTGCCTTGACAGCAAGTAAGTTCTCTCATGGTGGCTGGAGTTGGAATGAAGCTGACAGTCTTGATGGTCATGTGGCATTCTTGCCTTGACA
>CAKNEV010000332.1:0-31436 GCA_930272055.1 Rhizopogon roseolus | reverse complement strand
ACGATAGGGCTGTCTAACATAGGGCCTATGGCCTTGAAGGACAATAAACTCAGATTTAAAAAAAAAAAAAAAAAAAAAAAAAACATTGGCTACGTACACTGAGATATATGATAGTCATGAGGGACCAGCCTTGACTCTGCCCCGAATTTGTCGTGTTATCCAGCAGTCCATTTGATATGCGACTATGCTCACCCAGATCAGTTCAAACTATAGAAAGCCATTATGGTAAGATGGTTGCTTGGTATACAGCTAGTACTTGCCTCTTGTCCAAAAGTCAGTGCTGGAGAATACGGTATGGACATTTTTTTTTTTTCAATAAGCATGATCTTACACACCCCAGTCATACACTACCACGGTCAAGGATGCAACTGTAAAATGACAGTCAAAGATCGAGTGAGACCGTCGCCTGCTGTCCACGCACCTTCGAAATAACTCAATACACGAAAGAAGCTGATTAGTGGCCACAAACTGGGATCATTAGAAACTGTAGTCATCTTTGAATGGTTGGTGGATCATGTAGAACCGATGATATTCGCATTAGATATACTGCTATTCGGAATACTCATTGAAGTCCAAACCGAAATCGTCACTGAGCCTACTGAGATGAGCAGATGACATAAATGTCTTACAATAGTGTTTCTCTTGAGCGTAGGAGCTCCTCCATCAAATACAAAGACTGGGCGAATCCAATAGAACAATAGCTTGCAGATACGTCGGAGGAAACCAAGCACGTGTGCGTTAAGCAGCGCACGTCCATCCTTGTCGCGTATAGTAGCTTGAAACTGATACATCCAGATACTGGAATCAATTGCTAGTACCTTGCCCTCTATAGTCTCGAGCCTATGAAATGTGTAACGTTTGAATAGCATGAATCCCTAGACGAGACAGAACGCACGGGACTGGGCGGCCGACAGGAGCCAAGAGACTCCATAGTAAGTCTTTCAAGGAAGTGGTGCATGATACGATTGACTGGCCCAATTCACGACTCCGGGTCGGATGTGTTTAAATGTAAGTAACTCTCCTGGCTAGATCTATAGAAGGAAATCCTAATACTACCCGGCACTCGGATTTTGGCTTGTATCCATCATGCAGACCTGAGACTACAAAGATATCATAATGTTCCCACGAACCATAAGGTCATTTTCCTACAGTTCAGCAAATAAATACCAGGACGAACGAAACTCCAAACACATCCCTCGATAGAGCACGCGACAAGTGCGAACACACCGGCGCACCGCAAGCATTTTCTGCACTACACACCTCCGCCAGTTGTAATGTGCACGCGCTCCTGGAAAACAATCGACGTCATGGCAATTCCTTCGTCAGAGTTTGCCACAAGCTTTGCATGATATTCTCGAAGTCCAAGGATGAGGCGCGGTCCCAGCACGTAAATTTGCACTATCATGGCTATGCACGTAACACCATTATAGATTTCAGCTCCCAGTGAGACTGAACTCTGTTGAAATGATGAGAAATAGTCGGAAGTAGATGTGGTCAGGTTGGCATACTAAGATCATTGGGGAGGAAAAGCCTAACTGAAGGCAAGAGACTGCAACAAAGCTAGTGTGGAACATGAGCGGGAAATGGCAGTCACATTCAAGTCACGAGCTCACCTTGCGAAATAAAAGACATGGGTTTTTACCAATACCGTGTAACAGTCTCCGACTGCCCATCCTGTTGCTGCTCGTCGCAGTTCACGCAAGTGTATTGAAGTAATCCAAGCTGCAAGACACAGTGCAAGGGTCTCCCATGCAGTGCCTAATATCCAGGTCATGCTGCTCAGAAATGCGCCGTCTCCCTGCATGCTCACATCGCACAGATGGTTGCCGGAGATGACCCACTCCTCTGTTGTTCATCTTATGAGCCTATTATTTGCATCATTTAATTTATGTTTGAAGCTTACCTACTGCAACAGTTCTGCTTTGCATTATGGCGATTACTCCGCAGGTGATCTGGATAGCCATAAAGGTTACGACGAGGAAGATGAGCATATTCCTGGCTCGCTGATACATGGCATATAACCGAACAATTATGATACCTTGCATAACATTTCAGTCAAGATAAAATATCACTGAGATGCTGCAGCCAAAGAGCTCACAACCAAACATGGCATTTAGGATGAAGGATGTCCAATCCATTATGAAGTATATGGTCGCGCCTAAAAAAAACACAGTTAATGATGGGCTACGAAAGATTGCATGGAACAAACCAACTCACAGCTGTTAGGGGTATTACATGCAATGAAAAAGTAATCCCCGGGTCTCACTCACCCCTACACGCACTTAGTAGTTATACGCGACAGCAGGTATTGATGCAAAGACGCTCACTGTATCTGTTAACGAGAGGGACGTGAGGCATGCTGCATGCCGCCAATCAGAAAAAACGACAAAGTGAATAGAGGTTGACATGCAAAACATCAAGATGCTGATCATGATGGAGGCTTATTAGCATATGTTCGACTTATTAGTCTTGAGAACATACACAGTGAACATCATTCCGATGTACCGCACCTGATATAATGACTTAGCTTACTAGTAAATGCGCTCACAATATCGTACGTACACTGAGATATAGGATAGTCATGAAGGACTGGCCTTGACTCTGCCCCGAATTTGTTGCGTTATCCAGCAGTCCATTGGATATACGACTATGCTCACCCAGACCAGTTCAAACTATAGAAAGCCATTGTGATAAGATGGTTTCTTAGTATACAGTTAGTACTTGCCTCTTGTCCAAATGTCAGTGCTGGAGAATACGGTATGGACATCAATAATTCTTTCGATAAGCGTGATCAACACACCCCAATCATATACCACCACGGTCACGGATGCAACTGTAAAATCACAGTCAAAGATCGAGTGAGACCGTCGCCTGCTGTCCACAAACCTTCGAAATAACTCAATACACGATAGAAGCTGATGAGCGGCCACAAACTGGGATCATTAGAAACTATAGTCATGTTTGAATGGTTGGTGGATATAGAATCGATGGTATTCGCACTAGATATAATGCTATTCGGATACTAAAGTCCAGACCGAAAATCGTCACTGAGGCAGTGTAATGATGTCAACTTGATGATACAGGTTGATATCAAGTTGATGAGAACTTGTGACCACGCCGCATGTCGAACCTACAGACTGCGGAATTGCGAAACGAGCGCCGCTGACCCAATACTTCGAGAAGCGTGAGTCTAATATCGGTTTAATCAAACCTTACACGCATCCTGTTGGGGAATTGGTCGGTGAGACACTATCGCAGCAATAAAAGGCTCCTTGAAATACATGTAGCATGATTTTCATAACATTCCTAAAGGCCGTAAGCAAACAGCAATCGAAACAATCGCTCCGTACTAGAAAATCAAGACAGCAGTTCTATCAAAGCAAATATCCAAAAGCAGAAGAAAATGAGAGTCCAAACACACACCGAATTACCTCCGGACCATCCCAACACTCCGATTACTGATCCCTTGTTCGAAGCTGCCTTTCCTCCGTCTGCCATTGTCAGCAGGAGACGACAAACCCAACTTTAAACTCGTAGCGCTCGCATTCTTTTTCGCATCCGACGAGAACGCAGCGCCGACAGCAGGCATACTCAATCGGAGTATCCACCCTTTTGGCTTCTCGGGACGCGGCAGAAAAGGTGGCTCTGGAGGGCGCAAGTCATAGGAGGAGGGCATAACGCTCGGCACCTTGTATTTAGTGATAGAACAGCTGCCGCAGCCGCAAAACGGAGCATGGCCCTTCGAAGGGAGGGGAGAAGATGGTTGTGAGCGCGAGGGCGACTGAGAACCATAACCCTGTGGCTGGGAAAGAGACGTTGAACTGGGCAGTGGTGGGATGAGGTGTGAATTACTATGCGAGCCGCGTTTATGCTGGAATGGCGTGGCGTGCTGGTTATTGCCCTTGCCTTTGGGTGGAGTATTGCTCATATCGACGTCGACGCCGACGAGATCACCATGTGCGTCGAGGGATTGCATTTGTACTCGATTACGCTCGAAATCGCGTGTCTTCTGATTCAGCTCTCGTTCGCGCTGTGGGAGCTCGTATTCCTTCTCTTTAAACTCTAGCTCTGCGAGTTCTTCGATGCGTTTCCTCCGCGTCCGAATTTCTTCTTCGTCCACAGAGGTGCCTTGGCCAACAGAGGGATCCTGATTAGCCGTGTGTCGAGAAGTCATAGGCTCATCGATAGGCTAATACCGTGAAGCGAGGTCTGAAACACTCATTGGCAAGCGCGGTACATCTTTCGGTGCCTGCGAAGAAGGCTCGATCTGAAAGAAAAAATTAGATTGGAAATTGTGAGCACTATCAAACACCACACACTAACCGTGTGACTATAGCGGCTACGCATCACAGCAACGATGCTCCCATTACTTGGCATTCGCTATGCGTGCTTCAAGGTTCACTTCTGCAAGCCTGTCGTGATCATGAAAGCGGGCCTTCTTCTTTAAAGAAGGGGGTGTTTGTTGTGTCATATTCTTTGCTGGTGTCTTCGGTGCAGAGCCATCAATGTCCTCCAGATAAACCGCATTCTCAGTGATATCGCATTGCGCTAACGCCACTAAAACGACACAGTTACAGCAGCCCCACGCCTCCTTGAATAAATAATGACTTTTATTAGTCTTAAAACATACCCAGTGAACATCATTCCGGTGTACCGCACCTGATATAATGACTTGACTTAGCAAATGCGCTCACAACATCGGCTACGTACACTGAGATATAGGATAGTCATGAGGGACCAGCCTTGACTCTGCTCCGAATTTATTGCGTTATCCAGCAGTCCAATTGATATGCGACTATGCTCACCCAGACCAGTTCAAACTATAGAAAGCCATTATGGTAAGATGGTTGCTTAGTATACAGTTAGTACTTGCCTCTTGTCCAAAAGTCAGTGCTGGAAAATACAGTATGGACATCAATAATTCTTTCGATAAGCGTGATCTTACACACCCCAATCATACACCACCACGGCCACGGATGCAACTGTAAAATGACAGTCAAAGATCGAGTGAAACCGTCGCCTGCTGTCCACGAACCTTGGAAATAACTCAATACACGAAAGAAGCTGATTAGCGGCCACAAACTGGGATCATTAGAAACTATAGTCATGTTTGAATGGTTGGTGGATATAGAATCGATGGTATTCGCACTAGATATACTGCTATTCGGATACTAAAGTCCAGACCGAAAATCGTCACCGAGGCAATGTAATGATATCAACTTGATGAGAACTTGTGACCCGCATAGCCTACGCCGCATGTCGAACCTACAGACAGCGGAATTGAGAAACGAGCGCCGCCGATCAATACTTCGAGAAGCGTGAGTCTCATCCAAGATGATCCAACAGAGTCACAATAGCCTGATCATACCAGATTACTACGATTGAGGGAAGTACGAGTCCTTGTCCCAAAATCGGTTTAACCAAAACTTATACGCACCCTTCTGGGAAATTGGTCGGTGGGACGCCATCGCAGCAATAAAAGGCTCTTGAAACACATGCAACATCATTTTCATAACATTCCTAACGGCCGTAAGCAAGCAAACAGCAATCAAAACAACTGCTCCATACTAGAAAATCAAGACAGCAGTTCTATGAAAGCAAATATCCAAAGAAGAAAAAACAGTCCAAACACACACCGAATTACCTCCGAACCATCCCAACACTCCGATTACTGATCCCTTGTTCGAAGCTGCCTTTCCTCCGTCTGCCATTATCAGCCGGAGACGACAAACCCAACTTTAAACTCGTAGCGCTCGCATTCTTTTTCGCATCCAACGAGAACGCAGCGCCAACAGCAGGCATACTCAATCGGCGTATCCACCCTTTTGGCTTCTCGGGGCGCAGCAGAATAGGCGGCTCCGGAGGACGCAAGTCATAAGAGGAGGGCATCACGCTCGGCATCTTGTATTTAGTGACAGAACAGTTGCCGCAGCCGCAAAACGGCGCATGGCCCTTCGAAGGGAGGGGAGAAGATGGTTGTGATCGCGAGGGCGACTGAGAATCGGGACCCCGTGGTTGTGAAAGAGACGTTGAACTGGGCAGTGGTGGGACGAGGTGTGAAGTACTCTGCGAGCCGCGTTTATGCTGGAATGGCGTCACGTGCCGGCTATTGCCCTTGCCTTTGGGTGGGGTATTGCTCATACCGATATCGACGCCGACAAGATCACCCTGTGCGTCGAGGGACTGCATTTGTATTCGATTACGCTCGAAATCGCGTGTCTTCTGATTCAGCTCTCGTTCGCGCTGTCGGAGCTCGTATTCTTTTTCTTTAAAATCTAGCTCTGCGAGTTCTTCGTTGCGTTTCCTCCGCCTCCGAATTTCTTCTTCGTCCACACAGGTGCCTTGGCCAACAGAGGGATCCTGATTAGCCGTGTGTCGAGGAGTCATAGGCTCATCGATAGGCTGATATCGCGAAGCGAGGTCTGAAACACTCATCGGCAAGCGCGGTACATCTTTCGGTGCCTGCGAAGAAGGCTCGACCTGAAAGAAAAAATTAGGTTGGAAATTGTCACCACTATCAAACTAACCGTGCGACTATAGCGACTGCGCATCACAGCAACGATGCTCCCATTACTAACAGAACTATCAGTGCGATCGAGCGACCTCTTAGCGACATCAATGCTTCGGCTCTTGAATGTACTAGGAATGTCCACCGAAGCACCGAACTCACGCTCTCCGAGTCGAGGGGGTTGCTCGGGTTGCTTCATACTGAGAAGTTTGGAGGATGTAGACTTGTCGCTTGAAGTCGGATGTGTAATCAAAGACGGTCGACGAGGTTTGGCTTCATCGCGGGACCGTGGCTGTTCTGTAACTTTGTTCTCACTACCCATGTATATAACCGACCCAGTATTTCCCTGTGGCATTTTCTCTTCATGATGGTTATCTGCATACGTATACTGCGAAGACGAAGGTGTCATATGTCCCTGAGAGACGGGGGGTGAATTGAAACTGTGGGTAAGCGCCTGTGTATCGGAAAGCACACCCCCGATCGGTTTCGGAGATTCCGACAGCATGTATGCATGTTGAACAGTTTGACTTGGTTGGGGAACCTGCAAGCTCTGCATTTGCATTCTCTGGCGATGCAGCTCTGTTTCATTGGTAGCTAAAGGGACAGGGAAATGTGTTGGGGGAAACGGAAACGCAGAAAGAGTTGTTATCGAATTGATAGAGCCTTGGTTCTGCTCGTTGGAGCTGAACGCCGGACGAGGGCGTTCGAGGTCGACGAGAGTGGTCTGCGAGGGAAATGGAAGCGAACCTGGGCGTTGTTGTTGTGTGGCAGTAGGAATAGTTTGGCCCCATTCTGTCACACCCTGGTTTGGAGGCGGAATTTGAGCAGGTGGGAGTGATAAGTCCGGCAGATCATCAGGTAAGGGTCCTGTCCAAGCGCCTTCACACAGAGCTCGCCATTCGCCTAGTGGTCCGATGGAAGGGGAGAATCGACGGATGCTTTCGCATGTCCGGACCCACTCTGCGTCTGCGACTCTTGAGAGGGATGCTGCAACGCTGTAGGTGGTCGACGTATGTTGTTGCGTCACGAGCAAGGCATGGTTGCTGTCAGGGCGTGATTGGCAAACAATGTCCAAGAAGCCACACAAGCAGCTTACTATTTCTCTTGAGACATCTCAGGCCCAAGTACGCTGAGGAGATTGACATAACGGGCATGTTCCTCGCTAGCATCGCGTGCGCTCTTCTTAACTTTCTTCTCGTATGCCTGACCTTACATGAACCGTTGAGACAACGCAAGCCGCACAGAGAACGGCAACAAAATATGACGTACCAGCTTGCTTGATGCGCACATTTGAATCATTCATACGCTCGTCATGAGCTTTCTCTTCTTTCTTCAGTCGTCCCATGAGCACATCACAGTCGGCATGGTAAAGTCGGACGTACCGCGAGCTTCTTGAACCATTTCTTCACCTCAGAACCAATCCCGCTGCATTCCTTGTCAGCTATCTTTGCAAACTTGGCATCGACATCGGAAAGAACGTCGAATATGCTCGCACTGGTACTTAGAGCATTGCCTGCGCACGTTTTCGTGAGAACGGCCTACATTATAACAGCACTACAAAACAAGCTCACCAGCAATCTCACTAGTTGTCTTGAGCGCAGCAGCATCCTTGAGAGCCTTGGAGAGCTTTTTTTGTAGTGTCACAATAGTCCCCGCAGCCTCGCAGTAGTCATTGAGCATGTTCACGAGTGCCTCGAGCGTTCGGCATGATTTGTGGATATCTTGTCGTTCTGCAAGCTGCGGGGACGTGGCGGCACCTGACATGAAGGTCCTCGAGGGAAGTAGCAGTACGTGGAAACTGATGACTTTTGTTCACAGACGCGCACATGCGCTTGCGATTGTCCCACATTAGATGAAATGCTGGCTAGTGAGAGAAGATAATCGGACTCTGAATTCATACGATAAACAAGACAGTAAGTACGAGCGTAGCGTGTGGGTCATAAGGCGTTCCATATAGTCTACAGATCACGATAAATATGTAGTAGTAAGATTGGGAGTGATGCGAGGTGTAAGCGAGTACCGTAAGATGATAGTGGGTCTGGATGTGGTCTAGAAATTACTTATCAGTGCGTGTATCGCATGATAGGAATGTCAGCACGAACTAGTACAAGTGCGGTCTTCTAATGGGTCCTAGTCTCGTCCGGATGCTGTCCTTGCACTAGGACTGGTGTATAAACTTCTCTCCAATGCAAGCATCTGCCTTACCTCGATGACTTCATACCAAGCAAACGTTTCCAGAGCTTCCGTCCAGATTGGGAATTGGATCCAGGATGAATTGGAACAACATATTTGCTGGGTGGTGGTGAATGAGATCCAACTGGGTGCTAGTCACACTACGAGTCAGAGGTACCCCGGGAGGTCGGAAATATTTCGCCTACATCAAGTGAACATGTCTCGAAATTTCTCTGCTCTCTCAATCCCTGCTGGGTGTATTCGTGGTCGGATGGGTCATGCTGAATGTGTATGAACTACCATATTCTAGTAGGAAGAACACCAGACTTACGTCAGATGGGAAATATACGCATTGTACCCTGCTCGATAGGCCAAAATGGTCGCTGATCCACCTCCTTCGCGTCGGTTTCCCGTATTTCTTTCCAATAGCTATCTTCTTTGGCGTATCCATGAAAAAGCCTGGACGAGGCGTATATACTAACTTGTCCATTCTTCCCGGAGCAATTGGAGAACGAGGTTGGTACCCCCAAGTGAACCCACTCTCATCTGCATCATCACCGCTCCATGCATCCCATAGACCAACAGATTCTACCGCTGCGGAATCATCTGGAGTGATAGCGTTGAAGTCTCCGCCAACGACACCCCCAAAGAGCCCATCCTGGAGTAAAGTATCAGCGACGATCTTGAGTTGCTTCTCTCGAGTTGGCGCGCCATCGGGTAACGCCTCAAGGTGGGTGTTAGCAATTCGTAGGGTCACAACAGACTGTGGTGAGGGAGAATTTGGTTTCGTGTCCAGGAGACCGCTTAACTTGATATCTACGAAGATAGTATGGCTGCATGACTCTGAGAAGTTAAAATGAATAGAAAACGACTTGGCGATCTGGAGTGAACGAGAGACCAGTGTCACATTGCCATAGTTTGCAAGCTTAGGCCAGGCATCTGTTGTGGAGGGAGTGACGATGAAGGAATTCTGGACCCACTTGTTGTCGAGAATGATTTTGAATGCAGTTGCAAGGACGCCTTGGAGGAGTATACAGGATGGGTCAGGAGTTTGACGATTTGTCCTACACTTGAAGATGATGTGTTGGAGATAAGAGAGTGCGGCATCTAGGCGAAGGGTTGAATCTGGCCTCATAGGATCAATGTTCCATGATACTACACGGACGAAGGATGGAATATTTAGAACGGTGATGTGTTCTGTGCGCCATTGTTTTGATTTTGGGAGATAATTGGCTGAGTGGACATCTAGTAGATGAAGGTCAGTCATTGACTTTCACTGTCTTGGCGAAGACTCCTGGCACGTGCACTAGAAAGCTATACGGTACGGCGCGGTCAAAAGCACATTTTCACTGTTGTCCGAATCAGAAAAGTTGTAAGGTTGCTCTAGCGTCTAGCTGGTGGGGAGCGCACAAACCTGCAGTGAATGGCTCAGCTGGCGTCGAGCTCAGGTTCTAGGAGTCCACAGTGGGATAACCGTCATCGTGGTTTTATTTCTCCCGCAGAACTTCAACAGCTCAGACAAGCTAGCCCAGGCAGAGGAACCGATCTACACGACTTTCACGCACGACAACCTGCAACCAGTCCACCGACTGAAGGCAATCCAACCGAGGTTCAATTCGCAAACCCGAGACCCACTACCGCTGGAGGCACTACTACAACCGAACTCCAAGTGACAAGTCCCAGACCAACAACTATGTCCCACATTCGCACTTCCTCGTTCTTCTCCTTTCGCAAGCAGATTCACTCCAATAACGTCCATGATCACCAACATACCTCACAATCCACCAATTCCCATCCCGACCCCGACTTTGCACCACAAAATAACCAACAGCGCTCTCAAACAATGGGCCCGTTACGCTCCTCTTCAGAAAAGCGGGACGACCCACAACCCCACCCCACCCCAGCAGCCCGCAGAATGTCCGTCACAGCACCCCCCCTTCACCCCGAGATTCGTTCCATTGTCCAACTCACTCTCGCTCACGCACGCAAGATCTACTTCAGCGGCCCACTAGTAAAACACGTACAGCGTCAACCGGATGGAAACCGTCCCAAAGATGATGCCTGGACAGAGGTTTGGGCCCAGCTTGGTGGCACAACTTTGAGCATTTGGGATATGAAAGAGGTCGATGAAGCCAACAAGCACGGGCGTGAAGTCCCTCCCACATATGTAAATATGACCGATGCTGTGAGTCGTTTATCCTCCCATTCCATTATTGGTGCGATGGTGACGGTGTGTTGGCGCAGTTTGTTCAAGTATTAGGTTCAGTGACCGCACATGAAACTCCAGACCATCCCCGAAAAACATACCCCAATGTCCTCACTCTTAATACCGCTGGCTCTAATTTGATTTTGTTCAGCTGCCCATCGACGCTGGCATTGGTCTCATGGGCCACTGCACTACGATTATCTGCATGGGAAAAATCTCGTCTCGAAGAAATCTATACGGCTCATCTCATTCGCATAACATTGAACGACGGTCCGTTCTCTCCCCAGGATACATTTTCGCCTCTCACCATCTCCACAGGAAAAGACGCTCGTACTACGCTCGTCCGTGGGCGCATGGAAGGGTGGGTGCGCATCCGCGTAGCTGGACAAACAGATTGGAAACGCATGTGGATGGTCGTCTCAGGCGCGCACCCTTCGTCCATTGATGCTGGAACTCCGTCTACCACTGGTAGCGCACCTCTTCCCCCCAAGAAGCGCATGTCAAATCTCTTCTCAAGAGAACACTCCCCTGAGCCTCTCCCTGCCAGTCCTCTACTTACACTCTATGCGGGCCCAAAGCCAAAGGACAAGAAGCATCCCCTCCTTACGCTTAGGAATATCTCACAGGCGTTCGCAGTGTACCCTGAACGCCCAGAGTTGATTAACCGGAGCACGCTTATGAAGCTTGAGGGCCTGATTGGAGATGAGGATACAGCAGGCGGGATGAAACAAAGGGAGGGGTGGTTACTTGTCATGCCTGAGCTCGAGGCAGGGAACACGCAAGCATCTGAGATGCTCAAGTGGCTCATTGGTCAGTAGAGTATTTTGGATACACGGAACAGAATTACTCATCCTTCACACAGCGCTTCATGATGCCTTTGAGCTATATGGACGTCCGAAGGCATACACATGGGACCCTCGGGACCCAACGTCGATGATGTTTGCTTATCCAATCGGGCCTGGAAAGGATGTGAGTGCAAGGTGTTAATGATCACATCGGTTCGTTCACTGATGTATCCAACGATAGCTCCTGTTCCTTGATCGTGAAGTTGCAGAGTGCATGGATCCACGCGACGACCGTACTTCAGCCATTCGTTCTCGTCTCCTCAACATCCTTCACGAGCGCATGCGCATCCCCAATCCGCATGCGCCTGGGCTGCCCCCTTTGCCACCTTCGTCTACTGGATCTGAGCCTCCCCGTCCACCCGCGCAGCAGCATCCACCACAAAACCAAGGTGCGCCCAAACCACAGGCACAGAACGGTCAGCCCGGCCAGTCCACCCAGCTCCCCATGATCGATTTCGACTCGGGCGCACCACCAGACCTCACCGTCGGTCGTGGTCTTTCGCCCATCACGGAACGGAGCATGACGCGGGAAACACTTGCAGATCTCGTCCAGTCGCATAACCACTCGATGTCGGGTGAACACCCCGCACCCGAGTCGATGATCATGAGTCGCTCGATGTCGAGTGAAAAGCCCGATTCAGTGATGAGCAGCGGGCATCAGAATTCAATGTCGCTTTCCGTGTCCGAACACAGCCAGTCGCAGTTGCTTCCCCAGCGCCCCTTGTTGAATCCAGTGCCAGAAGGGGCATCTGTGCACAGCTCTATCACAGGCATTCCTCAGTCTAGAAGTCCGCCACCTACGATGAGCTCGCAGTCCGACTCGAAGCTTACGCCCAGCTTAGAGACTATGCGAACGAAGAGCACAGAGGCCACAAATGCGGGTGCGAATGTTGATATGGGTTCTTTCAAACTTCCCCTCACGCCTGAATCTCCCGGGTCACCTACGTTTTCTACGAGCTCCACAACTCCAAGCTCGGGAATTGGGAAGCCTACTTCGCCTGGAATGTCTTTGTCGTCCTTCGTGGCTCCTGTGCCTATCCAATCATCGGTTTCAAGGTCTCCCCCTCCCATATCGAGGCCGATTTCAAGTCTCACATCGCCTTACTCTCCAAAAGGGAAGGAGAAAGAGTTGCCTTCCATTCTGGACGTACCAGATTCTGTGGAACTACCACCACGAGCGCTGTCTCCACCGCACTCGTTCACAACGTTACCGTTGCACAGTGCAAGTTCACCACCGTTGCCTCCCAAGACACGATCGCCCGCTCAAACCACGATACCATCGTCAAGCATGGCATCGGTTCCTGTTGCTCCCGTGGCACAGCAAGACTCTCAGAGTATCTTCTCAGATGCTCTATTCTACATGCAACAACTTGGCGATAAACCCAGCTACCCACCGCGGCGCGTCCCCACTACCATTTCTGAACGCTCGAACAGTGACGAAGGCTCCGTATCCGACAAACCACTGCACGCCCCACTAGCACGTCGCGGAGCGCCGGTAGCATTCTCAGAGCTGGCAACGGAAGCTAATATTAGCGAGCCAATCACGACTGGCTCACGGCCTCCTCTTGGACGTAAGCCGTCTGGCGCACGTGTTCAACCCACTTCTAGCCGAGGCCTAAATATGGAAGCCACCTCTTTGATTTCCTCTTCTCCAGAACACCTTCACACCAGTCAGGTTACTATGGCGGACCCGCAGAAGATTATAAAGAAGCAGGGCAGTGGAGACGATGTTAATGCGGATGCGCTTGCTGCCTTGAGTTTTCTTGCGACGGAAGCACCCGTGCAGCCCGCACCCGCACCCCAGCCCCCTCCCCCGCCGCCAAGAGAGGTATCACCAGGGCTCACTATGGAGGGCAGTGCTGCGTCTGGAAGCTCAGAGGGTGTTACGCAGTATCGTTCATCGTTCGCACCGTCCAAGCAGGCCGAACAGCGAAAGGCACGTGCGGAAGCTCAGCACCAGGCTGTGTTGCACAAGCCTGGGAGAGCGAATGGGAAGCGTATGTCGGCTGGGAATAGGCTTTCGGGATGGAATGAAAGTAGCGATGAAGAGGAGGAGGAAGAGGAAGAAGAGGATGACGAAGATGCTGATTCTGACGACGAACCCCCTTCCGCGACCGAGAGCAAGAAGCCAACCCCTGCCACGCCTTCAGCAGCACCTATTGCACCTACACGGCCGTTACGTCCTAGCAGTGCGGGGCGTGCTGTGACACCGGCGGAGCCTGCACCGGACGCGAATGCTTACTCGCAATCACGACGTAATCTGCCGCCTGTTCCGGCACCAGGTCAGTACCCCTGTTCTCGTTTGATTTTCATACATTTCTAAGGATCGACTCAGATGACTACACGAGTCCCATGCCACCGCCTCGACGAATCGCATCCGATCAGCATATGCGAACGCCAGACGATGCCCCTCACCTGCGTCCCCAGTCTGAATATCCTCCCCAGCTCCTTCGTCCTCAAACAGAGTACAACCAGCACGCTGTCGCTCGTCATAGCATGTGGACACAAGTTCTCGATTCTGGTCGCGCGCCCGGTTCTAATCCACAACCTGACGCTCCCCTCACGCACCAACCGCGAGACCCGTTTATCCAGTTGGAACCTGCTTCTCATTCCATGACGAAAGCGTTCACCCCACATGGTCTGCTATCTGCTGGGATGCAGGACAAGCAAGATCGGTCTGCCAAGAGACAAGAAGAGCTTGCGAGGGAAACTGGTGGCTCACTCATCAATGTTCCCAACAAGCCGCCGCCGCCTCAGACTGGTTTGTTGGGCGCGATTACTGCTCATGAACGGGAGCGGAAACGGGAGGGTGGTGTGGGTGCTGCGCTGACGGAGCGCGAACGTGAAAAAAGGCTAGCGGAGGAGCGACAACGCAAGATCGACGAGTTTCAGCGTCAGCAATTGGATATGCAAAGCATGTACGGTCAGCAGCAGTTCCCAAACATGATGGCCAACCCGATGATGGCCAATCCTATGATGATGGGCATGAACCCAATGATGTCCGGTAACCCGATGATGGCTGGTGCCAACCCGATGATGGCCAACACTCCGATGATGACTGGTATGGGAGGTGGATATGGTATGGGCTTCCCGAATATGATGCCAGGATTTGGAAATCCGCAGTTCTTTGCGCAACAGGCGGCGCAGGCTGCCTACCAGCAGGCGATGATGGCAGCATATTCCTCTGGCGCATCACATGTAGCCGATGGCATGCAGCCGACGCCAATGAATCCTATGATGACCGGAGGTGGGATGGGCTTCGATCCTCGGATGTCCATGATGGGTATGCCAGTGATGGGTGCTCCCATGGGCATGAATGGCATGGGTGGTATGGGCATGGGAATGGGAAGCGGTGGGATGCCAGGTATGGGAGGTATGGGTATGCAGATGACAGGTGGTTCCGCATTCGACGCACGATTTTCTCCGGGGAACTTAGAAGACCTTCGTCCTCCCGGGTCGCTTGGGCAGGGTCAACGCACAGGCCACAACTCGTCCCGGAACAGCTCGGCTGGTCAAGGGTCACCCGCCGGTCCGCGTCCCGTCGATGCGCGCGACAGCCCCAAACACTGATGTACCATGACAATTTCGTATCTGTTCACTGGTTTTCGGTCGGGTATGCAGGGACGATCGATGCATGCACTTCTTATGACAGGTCATGACCCCAAAATGCCGTTTTTGTTGCCTAGTTTATTAAATCCTCACTGCTCGTCATGGACTTTGTTCATCTCAAATTATCTTTCCGCATGGGTTATATCCAAAATTTTACGTGGTAGTCTCAGGTGTATCTATCGACGCTAGACACTTTCATTGGTGAATGAGTTTCTGTTCCTAGGTTTTTGCTACCCTCTGGTTCGGGGAAGTGAACAAGAGTTACATTCAGTGACCGCCGCATTGGTCCTACTTTTGTCAAATACCCGTCGATAATCAATGAAGATATCTTGTGCGAACTCATGTTCAACACGCTGTTTCAATGACAATCATTTTCCACCACTAAGCAGATGTACTCTTCACTTTCAACTCACAGACTCGATGGCTAAGACCAGCAAGAAACAGACGATGGTGGTGGGATTACTTCATAGAGCATCCAGGTTATTCTGCCAAAGAAGCTTCTTCGATGGTCACTGGCAAGGCAAAGGTGATATGTGCGAGGCTGTATGAGCAGCGCATTGCTCATGAGAAGGCACTGGATGAGCAACAAGTTCATATGGGTCTGCGAGATGCGCCAAGGGATGAAGCTGCAATCGCTGGTACTCGTATGGCACATTTGTATTGCTTTTTCGAATCGTTAACTTGAAGTATACTAGTGTGGGCTACTCCACAGAATGATTCCTCACGTATCTGGTTGGTCAGTCGGCCAACAACACTCTTATGTCACCTGCGCGACTGTGAATTGCATCCCAATGATGTCCGTTCACAAGCACGAATGGAATACCACGAACATTATTCAGCAAGAAAGGGTGCTCAGCGGGCTCACCAGCCAGATGCTGCTGGACCTGCCATTCAGCCAATTATTCCCAGTACTCCACCTGCCGCTACACCTGGTGCTTTCAATGTGTTATCTACAGCACCATCTATGCAACCAACGATGACTGTTCCTACTCCGAGTCTCATGATTCCCGAGACCGCTTCATCAAGTTCTTCAAATCTTTTTACATCTAATAGCTCTTCCCCTGTCAGTCCTGCCCTCTCAGAGATCTCATTAGTGTCATCTCATCTGCCGGTGCGCCAACATGTACATCAATCTGGTTCGTATCGATCTATTTCTGGCTCACTTCCGCCTATCTCCCCTGTAGTATCTGGCCAAGATCCAATATCCTGGACAGCTTCTGATCAAGCTGATTGGGAGGTTGCACTTGCAAGACTTACTGCAAGCGCTGGTTTACCACTACAATGGATTGGGAATCACGAGTGGAAGGTTTTGTGCGACCGCTTTCTTCCGAAAGCACAGATTCCTTCCACAAAAGTCCTGACACAACGTATCATGCCACATGCCCTCGATATCCTCAAAACTGTTGCGAAAGATGGTTGCCGAGGTGCTGAAGCTACCTTGCAATGTGATGGATGGACTGGTGAAAATGGTCATCATCTTCTTGGCTTCATGATGACTGCACGGAGAAAGGTAATTGTCAATGCTAGGTTGTCACGTCATTATTGATTCTTTTTTTTAGTTGCATACCATCAAAGTCCATGACGCATCAAGGGATCCTCGCACAGCGGAAGAACTTCTGAAGCAAATCTTACTGGCCATTAGTGTCATCGAGACCGAGTGGGGTGCAGTTGTTATTGCATGCACCACGGATGCATCTGGTGAATCACGAAAGGCTCGCCGCCTTCTTCGAGATAAGCTACCACACCTTGTTGTCCCCGATTGTTTGGCCCATCAGGTAAGGCAATTTTTATTGTGATTAATTAACAATGAAACTTAAGTGAAAAATCACAAGTGGAACCTTATTGTCGGAGATCTTTTCAAGGTTAAAGACGACTATGCGCTGTATGGAAACATGGCGCAGGAGTTAATTACATGGCTACGTAGCAAGACATATGTTCTCGCCATCCTTCATGAGATACAAATGGCGACAATTGGCAAAACACTTGCAGTTCTCAGACCAGTGCTGACACGCTGGTTGTCACATTACCTTGCATATCGACGTCTTCTCGAGCTTCGACCAGCACTTGAACTGCTTGTAACAAAGCATGAAGATGGTCTGCAAACAGCAATCAACGCAATAAAAAATGCTACATTTTGGTATGCAATGGCAAGGTACGGCAAGAAGCATCTTTGAAAAATCTACTAACACAAACTAATTCTTTATAGATGGAAGTCGTTACTCGAACCAATCTCCCTCATGACTAATGTTCACCAAGCATCTCATGCAAAGCCCGAACACGTTGTGATTTCGTTTGGTTTCCTGCACTTTCATTGCTCAAGGATCAACAACGATGCCGACCTTGCAGCCCGTACAGCTGTTCTGGCAAGTGTCGAGCGTCGTTGGGGACAATGCGACCAAGAAGTCTTTATTGCTGCTGTCATTGTCAATCCTTTCTATAAAATTGCTCCGTTCAGGAAGATACCTCTCACGACTCGTGCAGGGCTCGCGTCAATTTTTGCTCGTCTCTGGCGTCGTTTTTACAATGAGGATGCTCCAGTTGATCTTTTTGTGGATTTGGATGACTACTTGAGCGGTGCTCGTGATTTCGCACACATGGATGTCTACAAAACTGCACTATTATCTCGCGCAGACAAGGATGGTTGTACAGTTGATCCAATCGACGTCTGGGCTGGACTGTCACATCCAGGTTCAGCATGTAGACCACTTCATGCTATTGCACAACGTCTTCTTTCCATCTGTCCAAATTCCGCTTCTTGCAAACGCCTCTTCAGCACGTTTGGCGCAATTCTTACAAAGTGGCGAAATCGACTCTCAACGAAAAACCTCATACTCCTCGCAGAACTCAAGATGTATGTTCATGAAGAACATGTGCGCAACGATGTCGTCAAAAGCGGCTGAAGCACCGATACTGTGGCGAGAATGCTGACAGAATAGACCGTGGTTTGGACCACACTCGAACTTCAGCCGAGGCACCTACAAGCGATGATGCCGGCGCCACACCAGCAGGAAACAGCAAACAACATCAGCATACCGCATTCGAGAGGCAAGGGATATATCAGATTGCAGAAGACCTTATTCGAGCTGTTAATGATGAAGATGCATTGAATAAGGACATTTCCACTGCGGAAATGCTACAATCATCCAATACATTCACTCGCATCGCCATTGGTGACCTACTTGACTATTCCCATGCCGAGGAATGGCTGAGCTCTTTTTATCAAACAGCTATTCGAGGTTTGGACGCTGAAATAGAGCTGTACGAGCTCCTCGACTTAGATGCAGAGGGAATTGATGATTTGGATTTCCCTCAAGCTGATGATGTCCTTGACGAGTAGATTCAATATTTATCGCCATCGCGCTGTAGTTCCATCATCGTATATGTGCTTACTTGGCGAATGCCTTGTTTGTCCTTTCTCGTGCTCCCTCATACTACTGTTGTCGGCATCAAACTCTACCATATTGTGTTTAGAGTAGTAGGTACTGGAGGAGGTGATGGTAGATAATGTGCTCGGATTCTTCACCCAGGAATATGACTTCGGGAAACTGTTTTTGATAAGCTAGTACAAATTAATAAAAAAACGAAAGAGACATGTTTGCTCATATGCCACCACTATGCATTATGAGCAGAGCATGATGCACGACATTTCTACTGTGATGCATGAATTTATATGTCGAAAGTTGGTTTGTTATCGAAATTTTTTGCCGTTTTTTTCATTATGCATTATGAGCATTTCTACTATAAATTTGTTTCGTTGTCTCAAATCATCATGCTCCCATTTTCAACACCGACAGCCATCTGATAGTGTATCGGATAAACACTCCCGCCCGTCATGCTTGAAATATGCCTGAGGGAGAGCGGCGTTCCACTCCCCGCTTGTCATGCTTGAAATATGACTTCGGGAGACATTTTTTGGATAGTAAGCTGAGTGGATTTGTTCTTTCGTCAAGAATTATCATGCTTCCATTGTCGACACCGACGATCATCTGGTAGCGTATCGGATAAGTACTCCCGCCCGTCATGCTTGAAACATGCCTGAGGGAGAGCCGCGTTCCACTCCCGCTTGTCATGCTTGCAACATGACTTCGAGAGACTTTTTTTAAAAAGCTCAGTAAATTTGTTTTTTGTTTTGAATTATCATGCTTCCATTTTCACCACCGACATCTATCTAGTGGTATATCGGATGAGTACTCCCCTCGTCATGCTTGAAACATGGCTGAGGGAGGGCAGCGTTCCACTCCTCGCTTGTCATGCTTGAAACATGACCTCTAGAGACTGTTTGTTTTGATAAGCTCAGTAATTTTTTTTTTGTTTTGAATTATCATACTTCCATTTTCAACACCGATATCTATCTGGTGGGATATCGGATGAGTACTCCCCCCGTCATGCTTGAAACATGGCTAAGGGAGAGCGGGATTCGACTCCAGGCTTGTCATGTTTGAAACATGACTTCGGGAGACTTTTTTTGATAAGCTTAGTAAATTTATTTTTTGTTTTGAATTATCATGCTTCCATTTTCAGCACCGACAACCATCTGGTAGTGTATCAGATAAGTACTCTCGCCTGTCATGCTTGAAACATGCCTGAAGGGAGAGCGGCATTCCCCTCCCCGCTTGTCATGTTTGAAACATGACTTTTTTCGATAAGTTCAGTAAATTTGTTTTTCGTCTCGAATTATCACACTTCCACTTTCAACATCGATAACTATCTGGTGGTGTGTCGGGTGGGTCCTCCCGCTGGTCATGATTGAAACATGGCTAATGGAGAGTGGCGTTCGACTCCAGGCTTGTCATGTTTGAAACATGACTTCATGTGAGACTTTTGTTTTGATAAGCTCAGTAACTTTATTTTCCGTCATGAATTGTCATGCTTTCCATTTTCAACATCGACAACCATCTGATCGTGTATCGGATAAGTCCTGCTGCCTGTCATGCTTGAAACATGGCTGAGGGAGAGTGGCGTTCGACTCCTCGCTTGTCATGCTGGAAACATGATATCGGACACTCTTTCTGATAAGCTCAGCTATCTTGCTTTTTGTATCGAATTATCACCACTTCTATTGTCAACATCGACAACTATCTGGTAGTATATTGACCAGTACACCCACCTGTCATGCTTGCCAGTGAAACATGGCTGCAGGAGAGCGGCGTTCGATCCATTGCTTAAGAGAGTTTTTTCTTGATATGGTCAGCCAATTTGTGAAAAACCAGCTATAACATCACTATTGTCAAAAGGCACGTTGAATGGAACGACGGACATCCCACTAGTATTGTTGGTGGGGAAGGAGGCCCGATAACGTGATGAAGACGGAATGAGGATGTAGCTGAACGGTATGTGCACAGTGGCGCGACATGAACAGAGCGATGACCAGTAAAACAACGTGATGCAAATCAGTGCAAGTGATGAAGGGGAATTCGAATAGGTGCATCGACAAACCGGGCACAAGCAGACAGCGATTTGGTTGCGTAGAGCACCGAGGCACAGCGTAATAGCGAGAAATCAAGCGCACAAGTCCAAGGGCATAAGATGGCCGAACAGGTCGGCGAAAAAGCCATTTGACAATCATATAAGATCAAGGCCTAATCAACAAAAATTAATAAACGAAAACGAAGTTGGCTTGTGGGAATCCTGGTGTGATGGTGTTGAGTTTGCACAAAATAAACAAATATTGGTCATCATGCTCGTGGGGTTGATATGATGCACGCGCGGCCCCGGGCGGAAATAGACAGTGTGTATGTCTGTGAAATGGATACGGGTTTTGAGTGAGTGGGTAGCCATGATGAAGGAGAAATTTGAACCAGCGGGAGGATTTATCCGATACACGACCAGATGGTTGTCGATGTTGAAAGTGGAAGCATGATAATTCGAGACGAAAAACAAATTTACTGAGCTTATCAAAAAAAGTCTCAGAAGTCATGTTTCAAACATGACGAGCGGGGAGTGGAAGCCGCTCTTCCTCAGGCATGTTTCAAGTATGACGGACGGCGAGTACATATCCGATACACCACCACATAGCTGTCGGTGTTGAAAATGGAAGCATGATAATTCAAAACAAAAACAAATTTACTGAGCTTATCAACAAAAGTCTCCCGAAGTGTTGTTTCAAACATGACAAGCCTGGAGGAGTCGAACGCCGCTCTCCCTTAGCCATGTTTCAATCGTGACTAGCGGGAGGACTTATCCGATATACATTACTACCAGATAGTGGTCGATGTTGAAAGTGGAAGCATGGTAATTCGAGACGAAAAACAATTTGACCGAGCTTATCAAAAAAAAGTCTCCCGAGGGAGTCGAACGCTGCTGAGACTCCCTCAGCCATGTTTCAAGCATGACGGGAGGAGTACTCATCTGATATACCACCAGATAATTGCAGATGTTGAAAAGTAGAAGCATGATAATCTGCGACAAAAATTAAATTTACTGAAAAAAAGAAGTCTTTTGGAGTCGAACACCGCTGACGCGAGCCGCAGCCATGTCTCAAGCATGACAGCCATATGTCCCGCAGCCATGTTTCAAGCAGGACAGGCGGGTTATCTAGTACACTACTAGGTAGTTGTAGATGAGTCGAAAGTGGAAGTCTGATCATTCGATTCAAAAAACATATTGGCTGAGCTTATAAAAAACGAAGTCTCTTGGAGTCAAACCCCGCTGTGCCGCAGGCTCGTAGATTCCGACTTTGTCGCACGTAGGCGGTGTATTGGAATTAGCTCAACGTGTCACTAAAAACGCAGATGTGGGTCACTTTTCTATCATGTATACGTTGGTTTGACGAACTTTTTAGTGTCCACGATAATGAAGGAAAACCCTACGCACACTCGTAAATGATGTCGACCAGAGACTTGTTTACTTATAATTCAGACAGCTGGCGCCTTACGTAGATGGCCTCCCATTATGATCGCTCGAAAGAACGCTGCGCATCTCTCATCGACATTACGTTCATCGGGCTCAATCGCGAGGTCCAATACATTCACAGCTCACGAGCACCTTTTGGCACAATGTTATGCTACGGGCTGCGTCCATCTTGAATCGTTATGTGCGACCGAACACTATGTTCCTGCTTCCAAGCTCCACCCTCTTGGGGTGTGCTGATAGATCGGAAATTTTGAGTTGGACATGCGGATTCTCTCGCTTTTTCCCCTTGATGCTATTACCAAATTCTCTCCGCTTCACCTCGCAGCACGGCGGAGAATAGGCCCTGCCGATGAGGCTCCTGGTGTGCTCACGTACCGCGCAGGATTTGACGGTCATCTTCTCCGATATACGGAGGCAAGGAAGGTAAAGTGGATTTATGCACATCCGAAAAGAAGTGGGCGGTTCGAACTTCTGCATGATGGTCGGAAAATTGAAGAATACTACCAGAGCCCTGGGTAGTACGGAAAACATCTCGACATCTCGAGGCATATTGTTCTGGATTGTCGGCCATCCGTACCTTGAATGAAACAAACCAGTCCCGGTTGGTGTTCGGCCCCGCCCATTATTGCTACTCAAAACATTTTTCTTCGTTCTGTCTCTTTCTTCGGTGTTCGAATGCTTCTGATATATGTCTTTCCCAAGAAGTGGGGGCTTTGGATTGTTATCACGATGTCATTAAGGACTTCAAACACTGCGTCATACAAAATCTTTATACTACTGCCATCCGAGGACGACCATATATCTTCTCCAGCGACAGCTAATGGCCATATACATTCCCAAGAATACAGATTCAACGAACTACAATGATAAGCGCTAAGCAGTAAGATAAATGAGAGGTAACGAGGTCGCGAGATTGCAAAACATAGTGATCTGTACCAAGCCCTCGCACCTTACTTCTTCTTCTTCTTCCCCTTCCCTCCCTTGCTGTTGGCTTGTTTCATCGGAGTGGCTTTTGGTTTCTTTCCATCGGCCTTCTCCTCGTCTTCCTTGTCATCACCATCATTACCCTCTCCATCGCCCGTCTCTCCAGGAGTAGGGGCAGGGGGCTCTGTAGGGGCAGCCTCCTCTGGCGACTTGTCTGCAGCTGGTGGTGCGACAGGGATTGGTGCCTCTTCTTCTGCTGCTAGTGGTGCCTCAGCAGACGCGGGCTCTTCTGTATGCGCAGGAGCTGCTGGCGCATCGACCAGTGCCGTCTCGACATGGGCAGGACTCTGTAAAGCTGGAAGTGAGGTTGAGTTAGGCCGCGGGGAGGACGTGACACTCTTCTTGTCGTCGCTAATGAGAAGGTTACTGAGTGATCCTGCAAGGCTGGAGCCGAGACCACCGAGACCTCCAATAGAGAGAGGCCGTTCGCCTGGAAGAAAAGACTGGACGGGCAGTGGCGAAGCCCTGGGACTGTTCCTGCCATCGCTGCCGAGGATGCCACCCAATGATCCTGCGAGAGTGGAACCGAGGCCGCCGAAGCCGGGTGCAGATGGCATAGACCAGCCACTTGCTTTCGCTCCCCATGTTGTGCTGGCGCTCTTCTGAGGCTGAGTGGAGCCCCATCCAATGCTGGCGCCTCCACCAGAAGAGCCCCAGCCAGAGGTAGAATTCGCAAGCTTAGTGTCCTTCTTCTTCGTTGTATCCCAGTCATCGATGCTGTCCCAGCCAGCATCACCATTCGTATCATTAGCGGGTTCAACTGGTGCTTCTGATGTGATATTGAGCTCGAGTCCACCGGGTGCGGAAACCTCAATACCCAGAACATTGGGCTGGGTCTCTGTCACGATAGATGTCTCCGTGAACTGCAAGGTGGGCTGCTCGGCAAGAGGTTCAGGAGCCTCTGTAATCACAGCTAATTCCCTAGGTGCTTCTGCAGGAGTACGCTCGGGAGGAGCGGAATCTGCCGGCGTGGTAGACGACGGAGGGCCTTCCACTATTGCCCCTTGTGCAATCTCAACCGAGAGCTCTCTCGTCGTCTCATGAGGTGCTTCGCCGAAAGCGTCTGCAGGTAACGAAGGCTGGGCTTCTCGGAGTGCAGGTGTGGGTGGCCCCGAAAGCTTGACGTTCGTCATCTTTGGCGTGACTTTGTGAGATAGCGAAGGAGGAACTTCGCTCTTCGGCGTTGTCGCCCCGATAGATTTGGATGTCTGGATGAGCGGTGAGGCTCCTGGCGTAGCCGCCTTGGAGGCAGAGCCCCAGACGGCTGAAAGAGTCTCTGCTAGCTTGACTGAACTCTTGCCGACAGTCGTATCAGCTGGGTCAATCGGGGAAGGAGGTACGCTGGTCTTAGGCGTTTTCGTTTTCCCTTTGCCCTTGCCCTTGACGATGACAGGTTCAGGGACCAATTCTCGGGTTACAGCAGCTGGAGGGGCAGGCTCGGAAACAGCTGGAGGGGCAGGCTCGGAAACAGCTGGAGGGGCAGGCTCGGAAACAGCTAGAGGAGCAGGCTGCGAAATAACTGAAGGGAGAGGCTGGGAAATGGCTAGAGGGGGTGGCTCAGACCAGGAAGGAGGCTGCGAAATGGCTAGAGGGGGTGGCTCAGACCAGGAGGGAGGTTGGGAAATGGAAGTGGAGATTCTAGAAGCAGTTGAAATTCTGCGGTCTCGTGAAACAGTGCTCGTAACTATGGTGGAGGCCCTGGACGTAGTAGACACAGTACGTTCTCGTACACTCTCGTGGATGCTTCGCTCTGTGGGCGTCGGTGGGGCAGGTTGGGAACTTGACGTCGTCCTGTTTCTTGACCCACGCTCAGCGGGCATGGGTGCCGGAGGCGTAGCGGGAGCTACTGCCTGAGTAACTACGCTCATTCTGCTACCTGGGATTTCAACGAATGTGGGAGTCCTGGCACCTGATGCCAGCGACTCTCGAGAATGAGCGCGAGAGGCAGCGACGGAATGAGAGCGTGATGGCGCAACGGATGCAGAACGCGATGGAGCATAGTCATCCTCAGAGATGTCCGCTTCATCTTCGTCGGCACGATGGCCGCTCTCACTGTAAACGATAGACGCGGGTCCGCTACGAACAGAGTTAGATATGACATCGGTTCCATGCGGGTCTACACGTACTACTTGATCTTTCCCTGTGGCGAGAGGCTCAGCACGAGGTAAAAAAAATCACATCACATTGATATCACGCACATTGTCATTCCACTTTATCCGCGCTTTGAACTCAGTAAGACCGAAGTGAATCTCGACGCTGAACACGATCGTCCAGTATGTCTTGCCGTTCTTGCCATGTTTAGGCTCTGCACTTCCATTGAGGGGTGACAGGTCGGCCCTCACTACACACAAAGTCGAATAATCCTCTGGAAGAACGCGTTAATTATCGATCAGCAAGGCGCTTAAGTTCGGACCCATGTCAGGGCAACCCACCTGCTTGGCGCAAGATCCATTGCGGAATCGTGTCTCCACCCCTATAGCACCATATCTCCACCTCGAAAACAGAGAGAGTCGACAAATTTGTGAGTTCCGTGCAATACTTGCGCGTGAAGACCTTGGATTCCTTGACCTTCACGCACTGCGCACGTTCCTCAAGTCAGCTCACGTTGCAGGGAAAGAATAGCTAAATACATACACGTGCGAGGATACAGTCAAACGCATCCGGTAGGAGCCGAGGCCCAGATGGAAGTTCACAAAGTCTATCTCTCCGGGCCAGGTGCTCCGGATCATTGGGATCATACTCACGCAGGTACTCTACCCCGTACATGAATTTCGACATCCGAGCCGAAACGTGGTGATCGCAGTAGAAACCAAGGGCCCCATCGGCCACGGCCTTCGAGCTAGATCGTACCTTTAGATAGATGAACACTGAAATGGGCATATAACCTCTTACGTCTGACTGTCAGGCCTGCTCACAGTGATCTTAAGTGGAGCGAGGCGTTCCTGTAACTGAGTAAATAGCCACGGGCTGGCCGCGAATCCTCCCACTAGCCAAACGGACTATGAGGTCCGATATTAATAAGGCCTCGTGTCGGCGATTGGTGCTGAGTAAACGCACTTTGATCATCCCTTGCGACGCGTCAACCTGGGCTTTAATCGACATGACTGCGGCCTGGATAGAGGGCTCAAAGAACTCTGCCACCTCCGCACTATGAAGCGGTGTTATTGCATCATAATGGATGTCCGTCCGCAGACTTACCCCTCAAGTTTCAGTTGACCTCCACGGATGCCCACTGAATTATCTTTGTCGAGTGGGGAGCCGAACGGAATGAACTGCATGTCTTTCTTGTCGCGGAATAGTCGTTTGGTGGTCTCATCGAAGCGTTTTGTGATGTGGTCGATCGAATCAGGAGTACCATACCGCGTTCCTCTGAGTTTCCCTGTACACACGATGAGGCGATGCAACCTTGTGTACGATACAGACAAAGTTAGGTTTACCTTCGAGAAACTCCCGTGCCCTTCGACTGACGAATACAGATCCAGCGAAGATACCTGCCGAAACGGAACGATCAGATATTAAAATACACAAATGAACGCGTCAGCGCATTCTCACAATCGGGAGGAGCTACTTCCTCAATTACCAAGGGATCTGTTCCTCGGACTGCATACGAACTGATATCGAGTGTACCGCCACCTGCATCAGCTACGAGGAACCCGTGTCTGGATGGATTCTGTGGGACAAGTCAGAGAAGAAGGTCGCGGGATAAATGTAACGGAGTACACACGGAAAGAACATCTGCTGCGAGTCCGTTCTGGACGCACGCGTGGAGACTAGCTTCTCCTTCGGTGACGAAGCGGATTCGCGCCCGGCCTTCATCCGTATCGGGAATTAAACCGCCATAAACAGCGGCGCGTCGCATCTTGGTCTGCTGAGCTCCTTCCCAGCCATTGGGATGACTCAGGATGAATTCGATGCTGTGTTCGACGTGGCGCCACAAAGTCTGGCCATTAGCATGGGTGTCTATTATAAAATTCTTGGTGCAGCGGAAGAGATAAGCAAGGAAGTCTCCAAAAACATCGACGGGGGTTTTATTGCGTGGCAACGAACTTAGACGCATGCCATTCATCTTCAATTTCATCGCCTTTGGACGCAGTCGAAGCTTGAAACTGGCCGCCACTGTATTTAGTGATCGATAGATATACAGGAATGGAGACATACAGCTCCGTTTTGATCCAATCCTCGTCTTCAGCTTGGCTGATTATAGAGACATCGTCTGCCTCTGCGCCGGCGGCCATTACAGATCCGTGCTTGTCATAATACATTATGGATGGGATCTTTGAATTTCCAGCTACATGTTCTTGACCAGGGAAACTGGGCAGGGTAAAGGGGACGCGCTTGTCAAAGGCATGAAGGACGCGTCATGTGAAAGATCGACTCACCGAGTGACACCATGAAATTTTGGGACTTCGCCTGGTTCGAGGAGGGAATATGATACGCCACTGAAGGTGGTTCCGACGTCAAGAGCAATGATGAGTGCACGAGAGAAGCCAGTGTAAGGCTTTCTCGTATCAGAAGAGGGTTTCATGGCAGGAGAAGGAACACGTAGACACAATTGATATTGGCTGGCTTACAAGAACATATATACTACTTAACGCGGGAGGTCGGGTGATTGAAATGAAAGGCGGTCCACACGAGGAGAACACGACAAGGATGATCACCGCAGCGTCCGGGCTAAGAATGAAAGACGCAAAATAAGATGATTGGATTTCTCATGGGTTTGCCATGAGGATGATCACGTATAGCAACTGCCATTGGATTTCACGCGATTACCTCGAGGCGTTGCTTCGAATTGCTGAGCTGGCCCAACCAGGAAACATTTACTAGGTATAGGCTCCTGTCGAACCTCATATATCTCACACCCACTGGCACTTTATCCTCGCTAAAATTTCGAACGCTAACGGTTAATCGATATTGAGCACGGACCAGCAACGGTGTTTGGTTGTCCGTTCTGTCGCCATGCTCCCTATCGCTAACTTCCATCTCAGAGGCATCCTCGATTTTATCTCTTCCCGTACTCCCTTTTCTTTTACACCCGACGACCTCTCTCTCTCCGATTCAGATTCCTCCTTCCCGCTCACACCTACTGACCTTGCCTCAAGGCCCGAGAAAGAGTTACGTGACCAGTTGGATGCTCCCGACATCACCCACTGCCACACTTCTTGTTCTTGTCGCTCCTTCGGCCCCTCTGCTGCAGCTTCCACCCTTTATTCAATGCGACGCGAACACGACGCCACAAAATCTGACCTCTCCAGATCCAAAGCAGAAGCTGCTCGTTGGGAGGAGCGTTGTAAATCCCTCGAGAAGACCCTCAAAGAAACAAGAGATCTTTTGAAGGTCCGAGACCAGGAGATCCAGGCGCTCAAGAAGGAGCGCGGCGAGAACCCGCCCGAACGTCGGCTGCGAGAGCGCGCTTCCATGTACATTGATCGTCGGCGAAGCCGAGATACTATTCATCACCGATCAAACTCAAACCAGTCCCAGCTCTCTCAGCAGATCCGTCTCAGCAGTGATTGGTCAGACATCCGTGACGAGACGTCAAACAATCATCGTCGCAATGATAGCGACATTCACATAGATAACATGTCCACCGTTTCCGAGGAAGAGCGTGCCCAAGCTCGCAGCTCGGAGACATTCCTGAACAAAATTGATTTGTGGTCTGGCGCACAGGTCATACAAGCTGTGCAAGACCTCAACTCCGAAATCCTCCAGTTCGCAGCCTCTGCCACAGAGCTTTGCACGTTCTCGAAGCAACGTTCGAACACAGTCAAGGTTAACCAAGCTTCGTCCGAAGTTGCTAGCAGATTGGGTGATGCTCTCAGTCGCTTGTTGACGACCCGGGATCACTCCCAAGATCCTATGCTGGTTCAACTAGCTCTCCAGGGTTGCATCTCGTACTGCGTATCCAGAGCGCTGTCATCGTTTTGCATCGGTTACCAGTCAAAGGCCAACATCACCCTAACTCAGATCTACACCCATATGTCTCAGTCAGGTGACTCCCAAAATTTTTAGTTGCTCACAATTCACTCATGTTCGCTTCAGAACCTCAGCCGACATCATCACGGTGGAGAGCACTGTCTCACAAACACATACATGAACTTCACCCCGAACTTAACGATTACGCAATAAATGAGATGACAGAAACTATCTTCCGCTGGTCGTTAGACATATTCCTCATTTCCGGCAGCACCAACCCACAGCCCAACCCGGCTTCGCGCGAGAACTTCCGCGGGCGATTCGGATCCCAAGTCAAACGTATTTCGAAAGCTGCTTGCCGGCTTGCGCAAGTGACGAAAGAGGAGATCATGTCAGCCAACTTCGAGGTTATTGCTGCGGACAGCGGACAGCTGTTTGATGGGCATGAGATGACGGATGCATTTGAAGACTATGGATCGTCCAATGGCGTCGTTCTGTGCACAACAGAACTAGGCCTACGATGCTCGACGAGACGGGCTACGAGCGATGCGCCAGCCTTGGAAGAGAATATAGAGCGGCGTATTCTGTTACGACCAAAAGTGGTCCTTGAATCTGTCGTGGAAGTTATTGACCCGCGATGATGTCTCTCATCATGACATGACCCTCTACTGCATCTACCTTATACTTACCTCCGCATAATCCCAGACATTCATCCATACCACGCATTATTCTTGTTGTATACTGACTTTGTACTCACTTACTATCTCCATGGATTCCTACTCGGCCAATCCAACTCGTTTTCTAGGCAACTGCCCACGCAACAGTATATTGTACATCGCCACGTCAGGCAAGTCTCATTTGCTTTTTGTTCGCCCCGGATCAGCCGGCCTCATGGTTTCAATTGTTGTATCCGGAGTTGTCGTCGTCATGTGGTGGAATGATGAATGCGAATTCGACATGTCCAGTGCACCACGTTACTGTGCATGATACTTAAGCCGCTGCTTCTTATCGTTTCTCTGAATTGAAATCGAGGGCAGGCTGCAAACGTCGGGTTCCCGAGTCATTAAATGGCCCTGCTGTACGACCTGGCAAAGCGGTGGCATGCGCCACCAACATTTCAAAATCAAACCGATCTCTCGGCGTCTCGTAGATCGGGATCAAGCTCAGTTGTGGCGACTACCCTTTACGATCATGATATCGACTTGTCATGATGTGTGGTATGTCAGCATGGTGTCAGCGATATCTGCAGTACATGCGATGATAGGTAGGTACTAGGGGAGGAAGTACGTGGGAATCAGTTCACTCACACTCTAGTGCAACACAAATCAAGCCTCCTGCTTTCATCACTGCCGTAACACCGCAAACAGCACATTCGTGACTTGGACATAGACGTCCATAGACACTCAGTCTTACAGTGCGAACATAATAGTGTCTTGCGTCGGCGACCAAAAATGGAAATCACTCCATAGCGTCCTCGACGCTGGAGACAACTTCCAACGACTCAAAAACATCGTGCAAACCTTGCCATACTATTATACTAGTAAATGGGTACAACGACACCCGGACGATATTTTTTAGTTGCTGGAAGTCGTCGATCGTTCTATTGATTTTCTTTTTTGTCACCGACGCGCGAAAATTTTGCAATTGACATACAGTAGACCTCCTCATAACGAAGCGTTGAGACCCCCCGAGGCTATGCATAGAAGAACTCTAGATTGTATATGTTACTTAGAAAGTAAAGAACAGCAAGCATACCGTTTCGAATTCAGCTGTGAGGTTGAAGAGTGAAATATTATCAGCTGGTGGAGAAAATAGTTTGATGCCTCCTAGCAAGGAACGCCGTTGCCGCAGCCGCTTTGATTCCAAACTCCTGGGCTTCGTTGTTGTCCCCCTCGTCTACCTGCTTCAAGCAATCGAAAACTAAAGACTGCGAAGTGTTTCCTGCTGCCTAAACCCAAGTCAGCTGGAAAATCACCTCTGATACTGTGAGATTAGGGCGAACTTCCTTGAGCACAGCGAATCACGCTTGAACTTCGCACCTGGAAATCATGTACAGCTGCTCCCCAAGAGAATGCTCCCCCTCAAGGACTGTGATGAATTTCGTGGCGTTAGAGACATGCAGATCATTCTCCTGCTCTATTTGGTATCCATAAGTACTACCCCGATGACGGTTGCAGCGACAGATTGGCTCAAACCACTAACCCTTTTTTTTTTTTTTTTTTTTTTTTTTTTGGTTTCCATTTTTGTCCTTTTCAGAGCGGCGCTCTACGTAGGACAGTACTAGCTAAGTCTACTCTAAGGGCCCCTGTGCCCTGATGCTTCTCTAGATTTGCAAGTGCCCTGATGT
>CAKNEV010000331.1:0-31482 GCA_930272055.1 Rhizopogon roseolus | reverse complement strand
GGTCGGGGTTGCTATCGGGGTCTGGACCCCTTCGGGGGCTCCGCCCAAATAGCTACTCTCTCATCACACGCGGCACAGTAACGCCTCGCAAAGTTGTGTATCAGGTTGGTTTTCATCAAACAGAAATTATTTGTCATATGTATTACTTTGTTTGTTGCGTTAGTAAATGGCTGGATCCAAATTAGAAAAAAGTTCTAGACGAAGACTTTCAGTTATTCGCGGTCGACCACAAATGCGTTGGAACGAAATCCGACGTTCTTCCAGTCTCTCGCTGCGGGCAACAACCCCTGCAAGATGAGAATGAGTTTTATGCAAACGTGACCCTCTCATAGGTTGGCGGAGTGGCAGGCACAGCGGTCGACCTTTTATTCTTCCCAATAGACACAATCAAGACGCGTCTCCAGTCCGCACAGGAGTTTGGGAAGGCTGGCGGTTTTCGGGGGATTTATAAAGGTGTGCAGCGTGGTCGTCGGGAGCGCACCGGGAGGTATGTGTTGAATTATTTGTGGTTGGGCGATGATCGTTCTGATGCGGAGATTACAGCTGCTGCATTTTTCTCTACGTATGAAGCTATGAATCACTCAGTCCCACTTCACGGCCAACTTTCTCCCGTGAACCATATGTTGTCCGCATCTGTGGCAGAAGTGGCAAGTTTATTAGTCGTAAAATTCATCTTCCACAAATGAACATTTCCTTAGGCTACTTGTTTGATACGTGTTCCTACTGAAGTAGTCAAGACCAGGATGCAAACATCAACGTATGGCGCTTCAACTTCCTCATTTATGGCCGCGAAGTTTGTCCTGCAACATGATGGTGTTCATGGCTTCTACAGTGGTTTTTTGACTACTCTCATGCGCGAGGTATATGAACACGCCCCTGCACGCTATAACTACCAACTAATCTAGTACTTCTACTTCTCAGATACCATTTACATCACTTCAATTCCCGTTATATGAGTTACTCAAGCATCGACGATCAATATATCTCAACAGAAAACCCCTATATGCACATGTGGCTGCTGTGTGTGGGAGCATAGCCGGAGGGACTGCAGCGGCACTGACAACGCCACTTGATGTCCTGAAGACACGCGCTATGCTTGATCTATGACCTGTCTCACGCGCATTTAGGATCCTTCCAAGCAGCAAGTTCCAAGTATTGGCACACGACTTCGGCAGATCTACGTGCAAGAAGGTCTAAAGGCTCTTTTTGCGGGTGTGATACCGAGAACGATGTAGATATCAGCCGGAGGAGCTGTCTTCCTTGGTGTCTATGAATGGGCTGTGCATGGCCTAATGAGCACTTGAACGATCGATTAGTTTCTGCATCTTTTCATCAGTTATTCACCAGATTGTTGTTTACAGCGTCTTCCTGTGGCGTGGCGATTGAGGACAGTAGACTCAACTCTACTGTTATATGCTACTTAGAATGCCCAATACCCAACTTTTTTTGCCGTGAAGCTTCTCGGTGGAGATTGCCTAAAATTTGAGGTTGACCAGCCAGTAGTTGCCACTTGAATAGAGTAGCCCTTCCTCTCCCGGAGGACATGGCCAAATCATATCTCTGTCAAATGCATTTAATGGCTAAGTTAGGATTCGCGAACTCTGCTAACGGAAATGCCTCTTTACAAAGTCTCGTCAACAACGACTCGAGGAAATCTGTACAAGCGAAGTTGGAGGGAGTGTGCTGATTCTCCAGAGACCGTTTTTGTTTCAACGTCAAGCGGCGGCCTTGATACTATGGCGGCTGGGCTTTCTCAGGAAGTCCCTGCTGTTGTTCTATATTCTACTTCTCCCTTCAGACGCACTCATTTCGATCCAGCCTGCATTTATACCTGACGTTGACATTCTATCATTGGCAACTTTCATTCATACAAGTGCAATCGAAATCATACATGACCGGCCCAGGAGTCTCACTCATGGCCTCCCTGCGCTATTGGCGCACCTTCTCACGACGAAAACACTGTCTCTTCTCTACGTCTTCTGCTTATACAGGAAGTATGTCACTTAGTTACATATCTACCTGGCGACTTTATACTGTACGTTTGTAGCCACATGGTGCCGTGCGGCATCCCTGGCTGCAGTTGAAGGTGGACTCTTCCTCCTCGAATGCAGAATGCACCCATTCATCCATCCTACCTCTTGAATGAGAGAGACGATAATGGTGAATTCAGCCAACTAGCCTCTCGGACGCCAGGCGTGGAGCGGTCAAAGGATCCCGTGCGCGGTCCAGGCTTTCAACCTTTTGTTGTTGACTTATTGCACTCGGCTATATAACGATACGTACAGCGATACCCTGTGTATGGGACATTCCTGGCTTGAAACCAGCATTATGTGGAGAAGACCACCTCAAGCGCTCGACGAAGGAATCCGATGGTGTTGGTATTTCGCGAGTATAACATTCCCGGTGCCGCCGGTTGAAAGTGGAACAATGGACTCGGTGGCATGCTTTGAGCGTCAATAGATTATCATTCATCGCAAGTCTAGCAAATTCAAAACATGCAGAAGCTCAGAACATCGTCCATACTAGTAGCTCGGGATGGAACTAAAACAAGTTGTTACCGACAATGATGATGATCTACATAGACTGAAAGACCAGCCTTATTGGAAGCAATAAATAAGTATCATGACGAATGAAACCAAGCAGCATTCATATGTTCCCCGTAGGGTAGCCAAGGAGTGTGAACAATGTGCACATCTCCCGTACTACACGCCACTGCCAGTCGAAACCTGTAGGCGCTCCTGGAAAGCAATTGTAGTCATGGCAGTTCCCTCGTCGGAGTTGGTCACCAGTTTAGCCTGATGGTCTCGAATACTAAGGATGAGACGTGGTCCCAATACAAACATCTGCACGGCTTGGGCAATGGGAACAAGATCAGAAAAGATTTCAGCGGCAATCGAAGTTGAGTTCTATGAATATAATGAGTATTGGCCGGATGTAGACGAGTCTGTCATAGGTGGCATACCAAGATCTTCGGAGAGAAATCGATGAGGTGAAGGCAAGAAATAACAAAAAAGCTAGCGTGCCACAAGTGTGAGCAGGAAAAGATAACAATATTTAAATTACGACCTCACCTCGCGAAGTAAAATACGTGAGTCTGTATCAATATCGTAAAACAATCCCCAACTGCCCATCCTGCTGATGTTCGTGACAGTTCACGGAAGTGTTTCGTAGCAATCCAGACTGCAAGAGACAGTGAAAGGATCTCCCATGCAAAGCCCGATATCCAAGTGATCTCGGTCAGAAGTATGGCGTTTTCCTCGGCCTCGTAGGCACATATATGGATGCCAGATAAGTTAAGCACCACTGATATTCATATCATAAACCTGATGCACTCAAGTCTTTACTCTACAACTGAAGCTCACCCACGGTTACAAACCCACCCGGTATTACAGCTGTTACTACACAGGTGATCTGAATAACCAGGAAGATTAGAGAGAGAAAGACGAGCATCTTTCTGGATCGCTGATACATGGCATATAACCGGGAGATAATTATAACTTGTGTGTTGTTTTAGTAAAGTCAATATCACTGAGATACTGCAACTGAATAGCTCACCACCCAGCACGGCATTTACAACGATGGATTCCCATTCCCATATATACTCGGCGATAATGCCTGGAAGACGTTGCTAGTGATGAGCTACACAAGACTGAATAACAATAAACTCACAGCTGTTGCAGACCTGGTATCGAATCCACGAGCTTCAAATAATTTCACTCACTCCTACGTAAAACAGCAGTTGAATGCGAATGACAGACAGTGATACAAAACTTTGTACTCACTGCATTTGTCAACGAGACTGGCAAAGAAGTTACTGCATACCGGCCAGCCAGTCAGAAGAAATCATCACAGTGCATAATAGGACTCGGACAGACAGAGAAACGGAACGCTGATCACGAAGGACTTTTGTTAACTCATTTTCGACTTTTGGCCTTGAAAACATACATGCTTAATGGTATTCCAATATAGCGCACCTAATATATTTTAGTGATCATCGCCAAATATGCTTACAGCGTCAGTTACGCACACTGAGATATAGGGCAGTCATGAGGGACCAGCGTTTCCGCTGCCCCGAATTAATTCATCATCCAGCAATTATTGTGATGGGCAATTCTGCTCACCCAGATCAGTTCTACCTATAGAGCTATTCTTAGTGGGGTGGCTGCTCTACTGAACGCATCAACTCACCTCTTGTCCTAGTGTGATTGCTAGAGAATATGGGGGATATCAATAATTCTCTTCAAAAACATTATCTTACCCCAATCATATATCACCACAATCAAGGATGCAGCTATGAAACCACTGTCAAAAATTGTCAAGTACGATGTTTGCTTTCTACGAACTTATGGAATAATTTAATTGACGCGTAGCGCTGATGAAAGGCCACCAACTTGGATCATTTGAGACTAGAGCCATATTCAAGGAATGGTGTTAGCGGGTGGAGAATTCGGTGGTCATAGAACCATGTTCGTGCTATGTAAATATATCACCATCCTGTGCTTATCTAGATATGCCATGAGGCAGGATCAATCAAATTAGAAGCGCACATCGATTGAAAGACAATCATACGAGAAACATCAGGCGACGCAGTGAATGAAGTGTTGGATGAATATATAGTACCCGATCAATGTATGACTGGATTTCGATGATACAGCCTCTGAACTCGATGGATTGTGTCACCGAAGTCAGCTAATGACATTGACACCCTGAACTTGTTGGCGGAAGGGGAACAACGTTCGAGGAACAGGTAAGCGAATAAGGTAAATCAAAAAAAATTCGGGAAGCGTGCAGGGCTACTGAGGAAAGCTGTGTTTTCAAGGGCATCTGTGATCGGAGGTACAACAAAGGTACTTATTGGGGAATGATAAATAATGATAGAAATTGTATTATCCAACGAAGTGAATAAGGAATACAGGTGCGCTGTACCGTATGCTATGTACCGTAGATAAGGTTCAGCCACTCGGCTGACTCCGATTCCAACAGATAATGTTGGCATGTCGATGAAATAGGGTATTGAATAGGTTTGGTGCTCTGAAATGTATGATTTGAATAGTCGGAGGTCACATCTACCCAATGACATTTTACGAGTCTGAGAATGATCATGAAGAGAATCGCAGAATAAAGATTAGTACCTGACATTGCATGTATTTAAGCCTGCCACCAGTTTGCTAGAGGTTGGTGAGTATCCAACATCTTCCTCATTGGTCACGGTAAAGGCATCAATTGTTGTAAGTACATAGAATCCCACCACTAGCCGTGGAATGGGAAGGACGGAAGAATAAAGGCATCAGCGCTTTCGCCGGACGGGAATTCCGAAGACGATTGCATGTGGGAGGCAGCGCGAAGTGTTGAGCGATGGAATACGATTAGAGAAATGTGCGGGGCCAGGTGAACCAGCGGAGACCATCTTGCCAAACCTGTAGTTGTTGAATTATTGGACTCGGCTATATAACGATACGTAGTGTGATTGGGACATTCCCGGCTTGAAACCAGCATCGTGTGGAGAAGACCGCCTCAAGTGCTCGATGAAGGAATCCGATGGCATTGATATATCGCGACTCCGAGTATAATATTCCCGCTGCCACCAGTTGAAAGTGAAACAATGGACTCGGTGGCATGTTTAATTGAGCATCATTCGTCGGAAGTCCAGCAATTTCAAAAACGTGCAGAAGCTCAGAACATCGAAGATACTTAGCCTGGGATGGAACTAAATTCTAATGATAAGTTGTCAATGACAATGATGGTGATGTATATAGACTGGAAGACCGTATTGGAAGTAATAAATATGTATGATGATGAACGAAACCAAACAGCATTCATGTGTTACCCATAAGATAACCAACGAGTGTGAACAATGCGAGCATCTCCTGCACTACACGCCATCGCCAGTTGAAACTTGTACGCGCTCCTGGAAAGCAATTGTAGTCATGGCAGTTCCCTCGTCGGAGTTGGTCACGAGTTTGGCCTGATAATCTCGAATGCTAAGGATAAGACGTGGTCCCAGCACAAACATCTGCACCGATTGGGTAATTGGAACGAAATCAGAAAAGATTTCAGCGGTAATCGAACTTGAGTTCTATGAAAATAATGAGAAATGGTCGGATGTAGATGAGTCAGTCATAGGTGGCATACCGAGATCTTCGGAGAGAAATCGATGAGGTGAAGGCAAGAAATAACAAAAAAACTGGCGTGCCACGAGTGTGAGCAGGAAAAGATAACGATATTTAAATTACAACCTCACCTCGCGAAGTAAAATACGTGAGCCTGTATCAATATCGTAAAACAATCCCCAACTGCCCATCCTGTTGATGTTCGTTGCAGTTCACGGAAGTGTTTCGTAGCAATCCATACTGCAAGAGACAGTGCAAGGATCTCCCATGCAAAGCCCAATATCCAAGTGATCTCGGTCAGAAGTATGGTGTTTTCTTCAAGCTCGTAATCGCATGTATGGATGCCAGATAGGTCAAGCTCCTCTGTTATTCTATCATAAACCTGATGCACTCAAGTCTTTAATCTACAACTGAAGCTCACCCGCCGTTAAAAACCCGCTCGGTACTGCAAGCATTACTACACAGGTGATCTGGATAATCAGAAAGATTACAGAGAGAAAGACGAGCATCTTTCTGGATCGCTGATACATGGCATGTAACCGGGTGATCATTATAGCTTTTATATTGTTCCAGTCAAGTCAATAACGCTGAGATACTGCAACTGAGTGGCTCACCAGCCTGCATGGCATTTACGACGACGGATGACCAGTCCAACAAATACACGTAGATAGCGCCTGAAAAATGTAGCTAGTGATGAGCTGCGCAAAACTGAATAACGATGAACTCACAGCTGTCGCAGACGTGATATCGAATCAACGAGCTTCAAGTTGTTAATGATTTCACTCACTCCTATGTAGTTGAATGCGAATGACAGGCATTAATATCGATACAACCTTCGTACTCACTGCATCTGTAAGCGAGATTGGTAAAGAAGTTACTGCATGCCAGTCAGCCATTCAAAAGAAATCACAACAGTGCATAAGAGAAGACAGACTGAGCCATGGAGCACTGATCACGAAGGACTAATTATTAACTCATTTTCGACTTTTTGGTCTTGAAAACATACATGGTTAATGACATTCCAGCATAGCGCACCTAGTATATCTCAGTGATCCTTGCCGAATGTGCTTACAGCATCAGTAACGCACACTGAGATATAAGGCAGTCATGAGGGACCATCGTTGCCGCTGCCCCGAATTAGAATCATTATCCAGCAATTACTGTCATGGGTGATGCTGCTCACCCAAATCATTTCGAACTATAAAACCATTCTTAGTGAGATGACTGCCCTACTAAACGCACCAACGTACCTCTTGTCCGAGTGTCAACACTGGAGAATACGAGGGATATCAACAATTCTCTCCATACACATTATCTTACGCACCCCAATCATATATCAACAAAGATGAGGTTGCAACTACGAAACCACGGTCAAAATTGTCAAATGCGATGTTGGCTCTCCACGAACCTGCAAAATAACCGATTCGACGCGCAGCGCTGATGACCGGCCACCAAATTGGATCATTTGAGACTAGAGTCATGTTCAAGGAATGGTGTTAGCGGGTGGAGAATTCGGTGGCCATAGAACCATGTCCGTGCTGTGTAAATATATCACCATCCTGTGCTTATTGTATCTAGATATGCCATGAGGCAGAATCAATCAAATTAGAAGCCCATATCGATTGACAGATAATCATACGAGATATATTATTGTCAGTAAGCATCAGGCGATTCAGAGAATGAAGTATTGATGAATATATAGTGCCCGATTGATGCATCAATGGATTTCACGCAGTCAGATAATGACATTGACACCTGAACCTGCTGACGGAAAGGGGAAGAGTGGACTATGTACAGAGCTCTAGGGAGAGCAAAGCGATTGTACTGTTTCCAAGAATAATGAGATTCCGTTATTTTTTTCGGTCAAAAGAAACACTACTTCCTAATTGGGACGTCATGCGCTCTTAGAACCCCATCATTTACTAGTACTAGTATGTAGTCATTGCTGTAACAGAACAGCCATGTCAGAAGAACTGTCCCAAATCTCAGACGATGCCCCGATCGACACCGATGATGAGAACGATCAGCTCATATCCGATAGCATTCAAGCCATTGCCGAGCCTCTCCGAGTCTATCAATTATTAGCTCTAAGCGAGGTCGTAACCACAAGATTGGGGCAGATCAGGGAGTCGAAACCGAGCAAACTTCATCAAAGAAGAGAAAGAAAGCCAGGACTCATCGTGGAGCATGCAACAAACTGGCTGTCTTCGAATCGATAAGCGATGATGAAGAACAATCACCAGCCTTGTCAGTACGAACTTCATTCATGACGATGCTCCCCTTCCCTCTCAACTGCGAGTTCGCAGAGTAGTTTGCATGTTAGGCTAACTTCCTTCAGGTTGCGAGAAAGTGTAGCAGTCAAAATGCTGATATCATATATCAAGCCAAGCCGTGTTGCGAGCTCATCGAGGTAAAGGTCAGATTCTTGAGCAAACAAGTCCTCACCAGCTGTCATGAGTGCATGGGTGAGGATGCGAAGTTCTTGACCACGTATTGGTGATAGAGGACGGTTAATAGTGCCATGCTCTGCAGCGATAGACACTAGCCCGAGAAACTCCCAGGGAATTTGAGTATCCTCAATGTCCCAACCAGTATTCCATAGCCTCAGCGCACGCTCCTTGAAATCGGAACTGATTTTACGGTTGCCCATGGTTTACATACCAGGATGGAGAATAGACCAGAAGTCCACGAGCTAGCGGCGTGATACGTTGTTCTAAGGTACATCCCAATTAGGAAGCAATGTTTCTTTTGATCGAAAAAAAATAATGGAATCTCTTTGAGTCATTGTTCTTGGAAGTAAAACAGATTTTGGGAAAGCGCGCAGTGCTAACTTACTGACTCAGAAAGCTGTGCTTTCAAGGTTAGCCGTTTACAGTTCTCGGAGGCCGCATATCCCCTATGACCTTTTACCATGCTGGTAGGAGTCGGAGAATTATAGTGAAGATGATCGCAGTGGATCCTGTGTATCCTAATGAAGAATGATTAGTCCCTGACATTGTGTATACCCAAGCCCATGACCGGTTTGCTAGCTAGTGAGTATCCAATATTCTCCTCATTGGTCACGAACTCGGACAAAAATCGATACAAGAGCCTTATCGATGACTTCTAAAACCGCTCTACCATTTTGGGGACCTTCCATTCCCAACCTGGCCGTGAAAGGGGAAGGATGGAGAGGTACCAGCGCTTTCGCCGGACGCAAAGACGATTGCAAGCGGGAGGCAACACGGAAGCATTGAGCGATGGAATACAAACGGAGAAATGAGCTAGGGCAGTTGAACCAGTGGGGACCATCTCGCCCACATAATCCTGATTCGAAATACAGAAAGCGGACAAGTCGAGGTGGCAAAGATCCAATTCAATTCTGCTGTTTCATGTGGCATAAAATGCTCAATGCCCATTCCTTATCTCCATAAAGCTTCTCGGCAAAGAAATCGCCTAAAACTCCCCGCAACCGCTCCATAGTCTTAGCATCGTCCTCGTCTGTTGTATTTAATGACTCAGGCATGTCCGATGCAGGATGCAGAACATGTAAGGCAGTCTGTTCAAATGTTCAATTCGCGTGATCGCATGAATATGAAGAAATACTGACCATCACTGAATCGACGACTCGACGAGAGGGCCAGTCTCCCCTGGCATGCACTCACTTCCAACAACTTTCACTCCGCCACCCTCCACGAGTCCTTTCCTTACCGCATCCTTTCCGATTACGAACAAATCGATCAGTTTACTCAAGTGTAACGGGTCTGGAGGATTACTCACATAAGGCTCGATGAACAGCGTATTGTTCTCAAGAATGGCGCTAACGACGTCCAGCAACACCTCCATGGACTGACCATCCGCCTCAGATTGAGCATCCTCCTTTAGAGCCAACTCCTTCTCCGACCCAGCAAATGAGGTATGGTAAAAGAGCCTGTAGTCCTGCATCATTGCGCAGACTCGCAAGGGCTGCTGTCCGCTTGGCGGAGTCAGCAGTGGGTGGTAATAAAGACGACGTGAGCAGCGTATAATAAAGATGTAGCTCTCGCGATAACACTTGTTTGACAAGTTGCTGTTGTTGCTTCTTGACAGTAGAGCGACTTTTTGATGGCGGCGTCAACAGGAATGTGACATTGGTCTGGGGAGGTGATTTAGTAATTTCTTGATCGACGTCCTTCGGTATTGCTGGTGGATTTTCTGGAATAAAAGGCTGCACACCTTCAACTGCTAGCTAATGAGCGGTCCAGCTGACACCTTTTGCTAGTGTGATTTTCTCCTCTCGAAGCACGCGGTCAAAGTCGATCTCTTCATCATCCACGAAATAGACAGGGCGTACATTGGCCGTGTCAGGGAATGGGAGAGCACGTCTGAATACCGGGATTGTGTGGATTATGACCATAAAGGGGCTCGATGTTCAAACGCGAAGGGTTTGGTTGACGTCCGAAGTTGTAATCGTGGTTTGTCGGGCATGGCGCATGAACCGCGACGCTTCTTATTCTGTCCTAAGCTCATTTTACTTAGAAAATCGGGCACCTCTATGACCTGATGAATGCGGTATTCGACATCACTAGCGAGGGAGGAAGCTCCTGCCTCGGATAACCAAACGACTCGGAAACTCCTGCAAATGGCGGGTTCATCTCGTCGCATAAGTAGACACTGTTTGAAAGTGCAGTCTAACCGAATATGACTTGTCCTGTTTGAAAATTGATGCGCCTGAGCAGCTTTAGCTTTGGGTAGGTTCACAGAATAATGATTAGTACCTGAAATTGCACGTAT
The DNA here is from genome assembly GCA_930272055.1 of Rhizopogon roseolus. Taxonomy (NCBI): domain Eukaryota; kingdom Fungi; phylum Basidiomycota; class Agaricomycetes; order Boletales; family Rhizopogonaceae; genus Rhizopogon; species Rhizopogon roseolus. Next base: position 20,620 of record CAKNEV010000331.1, on the reverse strand, counting down.
TTGAGCCCGCCACCGGTTTGCTAGCTGGTGAGTATCCTCTTGAAATCGTATTGTGGTGTCATTGCGACTTTGCGAACATGTCAAGTCGTTGTAAACTATACAAGACAAGTCTATTTTACACAGTGTATTATGTCAGCATCGTGTCTTGTAATATATCCAATATTTTCCTCATCGGTCACGGTAAAACTCTGGTGTATGAATTTCTGTCCATGTCCATTGACTTCTAAAATTGCTCTACCTTTTGAGGGACCTTCCATTCCACACCACTAGCTAGGAAAAGGGAAGGACGGAAGAATGGGGGTGCCAGCGCTATCGCCGGACGGGACAACGATTGCATGCGGCGCAGCGGGAGGCAGCACGCAGTGTTGAACGGTGGCATACGATTGGAAAAATGAGCGGGCCAGGTGAACCAGCGGAGACCATCTCGCCAAACCTGTCGTTATTATTGACTTATTGGACTCGGCTATATAACGATACGTGGTGTGATACCTTCTGTATGGGGCTTTCCTGGCCCGAAACCAGCATTTTGTGGAGAAGAACACCTCCAGCGCTCGAAGAAGGAATCCGATGACGTTGGTATCTCGCGAGTACAACATTCCTGGTGCCGCCAGTTGAAGGGGGAACAGTGGGCTCGGTGGCATGCCTTGAGCGACGATAGATTTCATTCATCGAAATTTCAAAACGTGCAAAAGCTCACAACATCGAAGATAGCTTGGGGTGAAACTAAGGATAATTTATCACCGACAGTGATGATGATGTACATAGGCTGGAAGACCGTATTGGAAGTAATAAATAAGTGTGATGAACAAACCAAACAGCATTTCATGTGTTCCCCATACGGTACTCAATGAATGTGAACAACGCGAGCATCTCCCGCACTACACACTACCGCCAGTTGAAACCTGTACGCGCTCCTGGAAAGCAATTGTAGTCATGGCAGTTCCCTCGTCAGAGTTGGTCACGAGTTTAGCCTGATGGTCTCGAATGCTAAGGATGAGACGTGGCCCGAGCACAAACATCTGCACGGCTTGAGCAATTGGCAAAATATCAGAAAAGATTTCAGCGGCAATCGAAGTTGAGTTCTATGAATATAATGAGTATTGGCCGGATGTAGACGAGTCTGTCATAGGTGGCATACCGCGATCTTCGGAGAGAAATCGACGAGGTGAAGGCAAGAAATAACAACAAAACTAGTGTGCCACGAATGTGAGCGGGAAAAGATAACGATATTCAAATTACGATCTCACCTCGCGAAGTAAAATACATGAGCCTGTAACAATATCGTAAAACAATCCCCAGTTGCCCATCCTGTTGATGTTCGTTGCAGTTCAAGGAAGTGTTTCGTAGCAATCCAGACTGCGAAAGACAGTGCAAGGACCTCCCATGCAACGCCCAATGTCCAAGTGATCTCGGTCAGAACTGTAACGTTCAAGTTTCCCTCGTACTCGACAACGCACCCACGGAAGCCAGATAGGTCAGCCTCCTCTGATATTCATATCATAAACCTGATGCACTCAAGTCTTTACTCTACAAGTGAAGCTCACCCGCGAATATATGTCTGCCCCGCATTGCACCTATTACTACACAGGTGATCTGGATAACCAGGAAGATTACAGAGAGAAAGACGAGCATCTTTCTGGATCGCTGATACATGACATATAACCGGGTGATAATTATGACTTATGTGTTATTTCAGTCTAGTCAATAACACTGAGATTCAGCGATTGAGTAGCTCACCATCCAGCATGGCATTTACGATGGTGATTGTCCAGTTAGATATATACTCGGAGATAGCACCTGGAAAACGTAGCTAGTGATGAGCTACGCAAGACTAAAGAACAATGAACTCACAGCTGCCGCAGACGTGAAATCGAATCAACGAGCTTGTCAAGGATTTCACTCACTCCTATGTAAAATAGTAGTTGAATGCAAATGATAGGTATTGATATAAAACGTTGTACTCACTGCATCTGTAACTGGCAACAAAGATACTGCACGCCGGCCAGCCAGTCAAAAGAAATCACCACAGTGTATAAGAGAAGACAGACTGAACATTGTAGCACTAATCAAGGACTTCTTATTAACTCATTTTCGAGTTTTTGGCCTTGAAAACATACATGATTAATGCCATTCCAGCATAGCGCACCTAGTATATTTTAGTGATCCTCGCCAAATGTATTTACAGCATCAGTTACGCACACTGAGATACAGTGCAGTCATGAGGGACCAGCGTCGCCGCTGCCCCAAATTAAATTCATTATCCAGAAATTATTGTGATGGGCAATTCTGCTCACCCAGATCAGTTCGAACTATAGAGCCATTTTTAGTGAGATCGCTGCCCTACTAAACACAACCAACCTACCTCTTGTCCGAGTGTCAATACTGGAGAACACCAGGGACATCAACAATTCTCCCCATAAACATTATCTCACGCACCCCAATCATAGATCAACACAGTCAAGGTCGCAACTACGAAACCATGGTCAAAAATTATCAAGTGCGATGTTTACTCTCCACGAACATATAACATCATTGACTCGACGCCCAGCACTGATGAACGGCCACCAAATTGGATCATTTGAGACTAGAGTCATATTCAAGGAATGGTGTTAGCGGGTGGAGAATTCGGTGGTCAATAGAAACCATGTTTGTGCTGTGTAAATATGACCATCTTGTGCTTACTGTATCTAGATTTGCCATGAGGCAGGATCAATCAAATTAGAAGCGCACATCGATTGAAAGATAATCATACGAAATACATCAGGCGATGCATCGATGGATGGTGGCATGGTGCCACCGAAGTCAGCTAATGCCATTGACAGCCTGAACGTGTTGGCGGAAAGGGGAAGAATGAAATACAAATTCGAGGAACAGGGAAGCGATTAAGGTAAATTAAAACAGATTTCGGGAAAGCGTGCAGAGCTAACTTACTGAGGAAAGCTGTGTTTTCAAGGTCAGCTCCAAAACGTAAGTATGATGAAAACCTCGTGAAGCAGTCGGAGGCCGCATCTACCCTATGACATTTTAACATACTAGTGAGGAGTCTGAGAATGATCATGAAAAGGATCGCAGAACGACGGTTAGTACCTGACATTAAGCCAGGTTTGCTAGTTGGTAAGTGTCCAATATTTTCCTCATTGTTCACGGTTGGGCTCCGGTGTATCAATTTTTGTCCGTATTCGATGACTTCTAGAACCGCTCTACACCTTCCACTTACTATGTAGGCGTAGAATTTCAGGGAAGGACGGAAGAATAGATGCACCAGCGCTTTCGCCGGACGCGAAGACGATTGCATGCGGGAGGCAGCACGGAAACGTTGAGCGATGAAATACAAAAGGATAAATGAGCGGGGACAGTTGAACCAGCGGGGACCATCTCGCCAACGTAATCCTGATTCGAAATACAGAAAGCGCACAAGTCGAGGTGGCAAAGATCAAATTCAACTCTGCTGTTTTATGCTACATAAAATGCTCAACGCCCAATCCTTATCCCCATAAAGCATCTCGGCAAAGAAATCGCCTAAAACTTCCCGCAACCGCTCCATAGTCTTAGCATCGTCCTCATCTGTTGCATTTAATGACTCAGGCATGTCCGATGCAGGATGCAGAACATGTAAGGCAGTCTGTTCAAAATCAATTCGCGTGATCGCATGAATGTGAAGAAATACTGACCATCACTGAATCGACGAGAGGGCCAGTCTCCCCCGGCATGCACTCACTTCCAACGACTTTCACTCCACCACCCTCCACGAGTCCTTTCATTACCGCCTCCTTTCCGATTCCTACGAGGCCGCGAATGGCACCTTCCCGCGTGCCCTTGGATTTGTTCGATGATATTAAAGCAACAAGAAGTGTCTTCATAATTCGTGGTGAAAGGGACGGATATGTTGTAGAATGTTGCATAAGAAGACGGGAGAGCATCTGAGCAGCGGACGTGCGCAAGTGGGTGGCAGAGATGGAACGGTTGACAAGATAACAGGTAATAATTGGTGGAGCTGTATCAACAAAATCGGCAAAATCGTTCAATTTGCTTAAATGTAACGGGTTTGGAGGATTACTCACATAAGGCTCTATGAACAGCGTATTGTTCTCCAGAATGGCGCTAACGACGTCCAGCAACACCTCCAAGGACCGACCATCCGCCTCAGATTGAGCACCCTCCTTTAGAGCAGTCACTACTCCTTCTCCGACCCAGCGAATGAGGTATGGTAAGAGCGCCTGTAGTGCTGCATCATTGCGCAAACTCGCAAGAGCTGCTGTCCGCTTGGCGGAGTCAGCAGTGGGGGGTAACAACGACGACGCGAGCCGCGTGTAATAAAGCTGTAGCTCTCGCGACAGCATTTGTTTGACAAATTGTTGATGTTGCTGTTGTTGCTTCTTGACAGTAGAGCGACTTTCTGATGGCGGCGTCAACGGGAATGTGCCATTAGTCTGGGCAGGTGATTTAGTAATTTCTTGATCGACGTCCTTCGTTATTGCTGGTGGATTTTCTGGAATGAGAGGCTGCACGCCCTCAACTGCCAGCCAGTGAGCGGTCCAGCTGACAGATTTTGGTAGTGTAATTTTCTCCTCTCGAAGCACGCGGTCAAAAGTCGACCTCTTCGCCATCCACGAAATAGACAGGGCCTACATCGGCCGCATTATGGAATGGGAGAGCGCGTCTGAATACCGGGGGATTGTGTGGATTACGACCATAAAGGGGCTCGATGTCAGAACTCGAAGGGCTTGGTCGATGTCCGAAGTTGTAATCATGGTTCGTCGGGAATGGCGCATGAATCGCGAGGGTTCCTATTCCGTCCTCAGGTCCTTTTACCTAGAGTGTTTGATGCAAATTGGGCACCTCTACAAACCTGACGAATGCGATATTCGAATCACTAGCGAGGGAGGAAGCTACTGGCTCGGATAAGTTGGTGATACCCAACGACTCATAATATAACCACTGAACTCGATGAGCGTTGCCTGCGCGATTCACCCAGGTAACAACATTGACCCCCTGGGCCTACGGTTGAGTAGTATGTGTATCAGGTTGGTTTTCATCAAACAGATATTATTTGTCATATGTATTACTTTGTTTGTTGCGTTAGTAAATACTGTATGCTGGACCAAATTAGAAAAAAGTTCTACTTCTTGCACCTAAGAAGGTTCGACGAAGACTTTCAGTTATTCGCGGTCGACCACAAATGCGTTGGAACGAAATCCGATGTTCTTCCAGTCTCTCGCTGTGCGCAACAATCTTTGCAGGATGAGAATGAGCTCTATGCAAACGTGACCCTCTCATAGGCTGGCGGAGTGGCAGGCACAGCGGTCGACCTTTTATTCTTCCCAATAGACACAATCAAGACGTGTCTCCAGTCCGCATAGGGGTTTGGGAAGGCTGGCGGTTTTCAGGGGATTTATAAAGGTGTGGGCAACGTGGTCGTCGGGAGCGCACCGGGAGGTATGAGTTGAATTATTTGTGGTCGGGCGACGATCGTTCTGATGCGGAGATTACAGCTGCTGCATTTTTCTCTACGTATGAAGCTATGAAGCACTCACTCCCACTTCACGGCCAACTTGCTCCCGTGAACCATATGTTGTCCGCATCTGTGGCAGAAGTGGCAAGTTTATTAGTCGTAAAATTCATCTTCCACAAATGAACATGTCTTTAGGCTGCTTGTTTGATACGTGTTCCTACTGAAGTAGTCAAGACCAGGATGCAAACATCAACGTATGGTGCTTCAACTTCCTCATTTATGGCCGCGAAGTTTGTGTTCATGGCTTCTACCGTGGTTTTTTGACTACTATCATGCGCGAGGCATATGAACACGCCCCTGCACGCTATAACTACCAACTAATCTAGTACTTCTACTCCTCAGATACCATTTACATCACTTCAATCCCCGTTATATGAGTTACTCAAGCATCGACTATCAATATATCTCAACAGAAAACCCCTATATGCACACGAGGCTACTGTGTGTGGGATCATAGCCGGAGGGACTGCAGCGGCACTGACAACGCCGCTTTATGTCCTGAAGACACGCGTTATACTTGATCTTAGAGTAGGTCACTGTTGTGAATCTCTATGACCTGTCTCACGCGCATTTAGGATCCTTCCAAGCAGCAAGCAAGTTCCAAGTATTGGCATACGACTTCGACAGATCTACGTGCAAGAAGGTCTAAAGGCTCTCTTTGCGGGTGTGATACCGAGAACAATGTGGATATCAGCTGGAGGAGCCGTCTTCCTTGGTGTCTATGAATGGGCTGTGCATGGCCTAATGAGCACTTGAGCGATCGATTAGTTTCTGCATCTTCTCATCAGTTATTCACCACATGTTGTTTACAGCGTCTTCCTGTGGCGTGGCGATTGAGGACAATAGACTCGACTCTACTGTTATATGCTACTTAGCATGCCCAATACCCAACCTTTTTTGCCGTGAAGCTTCTCGGTGGAGAGATTGCCTAAATTTTGAGGTTGACCAGCCAATAGTGTGCTACTTGGACAGAGTAGCTTTCTCCTCTCAGGGGACACGGTCAAATCATAGCTCCCCGTCAACCATCAAATACATTTAATGGCTAAGTAGGATTCGCGAGTCTCACTCTGCTAAAGGAAATACCTCTTTACAAATTTCGTCGACAGCGAGGAAAACCGCGATCAAAGCATAACCTACTGGCCGGATAAAAAATACACCTATGTACAAGCGAAGGCGGAGGGAGCGTGCTGATTCTCCAGATACCAGTTTCTTTTCAAGGTCGAGCGGCAGCCTCAATACTGCGGCGGCTGAGCTTTCTTATCTACCTCAGGAAGCCTCTGGTATGATCCCATGTTCTACTTCTCCCTTCGGACGCACTCATTTCGATCCAGCCTGCATTTATACCTGACGTTGACATTCTATCATCGGCAATTTGCATTTCACGCAAATGCCATTGAAATCATACATGACCGCAGTCTCACTCTTGGCCTCTCTGCGCTATTTGCGCACCTTCCCGAGATGACAAGACAACCGCTTCTCCACGTCTTCTGCTTGTACACGAGGTATGTCTCTGAGTTACATTTATACCTAGCAACCTTATGCATGGAGGTCTGTAGGCACATGGCGCCGTGCGGCATCCCTGGCTGCAGACGAAAGGCACCCATCCATCCATCCTATTTCTTGAACGAGAGAGACGATAATGGTGAATTCAGCCAACTAGCCTCTCGGACGCCAGGCGTGGAGCGGTCAAAGGATCCCGCGCGCGTTCCAGGCTTTCCACCTCTTATTGTTGACTTATTGCACTCGACTGTATAACGATACGTACAGCGATACATGTGTATGGGACATTCCTGGCTTGAAACCAGCATCATGTGGAGAAGACCACCTCAAGCGCTCGACAAAGGAATCCGATGGCGTAGGCATCTCGCGAGTATAACATTCCCAGTGCCACCAGTTGAAAGTGGAACAATGGACTCACTGGCATGCTTTGAGCGTCAATATATTATCGCTCATCGCAAGTCTAGCAATTTCAAAAACGTGCTGAAGCTCAGAACATCGAAGATAGCTTGGGATGGAGCAAACAATAAGCTGTTACCGACAATGAGTACATAGGCTGGAAGACCGTATCGGAAGCAATAAATAAGTATGATGAACGAACGAAACCAAACAGCATTCATGTGTTCCCCATAGGGTACCCAAGGAATGTGAACAATGCGAGCATCTCCCGCACTACGCGTCACTGCCAGTTGAAACTTGTACGCGCTCCTGGAAAGCAATTGTAGTCATGGCAGTACCCTCGTCGGAGTTGGTCACGAGTTTAGCTTGATAGTATCGAATGCTAAGGATGAGACGTGGTCCAAGCACAAGCATCTGCACGGCTTGGGCAATTGGAATACTACCATGAAAGATATCAGCGCCGATTGAATCTGAGTACTAGGAAAATAATGAGAAATGGTCCAATGTAGACGAGTCAGTCATAGGTGGCATACCGCGATCTTCGGAGAGAAATCGACGAGGTGAAGGCAAGTGAGAAAAAAAAAACTAGCGTGCCACGAGTGTGAGCAGGAAAAAATAACGATATTCCAATTAAGACCTCACCTCGCGAAGTAAAATACGTGAGTCTGCATCAATATCGTAAAACAATCCCCAGCTGTCCATCCTGTTGATGTTCGTTGCAGTTCACGAAAGTGTTTGATAGCAATCCAGACTGCAAGAGACAGTGCAAGGATCTCCCATGCCAAGCCCAATACCCAAGTCATCTCGGTCAGAAATATGGCGTTTCCCTCGAACTCGTAAGCGCACATATGGATACCAGATAGGTCCAGCTCCTCTGATATGCATATCATGAACCTGATGCAAGTCTTTACTCTATAACTGAAGCTCACCATAGAACGTAAGCCTGCTCCGCATTGCCATCATCACTATACATGTAATCTGGACAACCAGAAAGATTACAGTGAGAAAAACGAGCATCTTTCTGGATCGTTGATACATGGCATGTAACCGGGTGATCATTATGACTTTTGTGTTGTTCCAATTAAGTTGATAACACTGAGATACTGCAACTGAGTAGCTCACCACCCTGCATGATACTTATGAGGCTGGTTGCCCAGTCCGATATATACTCAATGATAGTGCCTGGAAAGCGTGGCTAGTGATGGGCTACACAAAACTGAATAATAATGAACTTACAGCTGTGGCAGACGTGATATCGAATCAACGAGCCTGTCAATTAATGTCACTCACTCCTACGTAAAATAGTAGTTGAATGCAAATGATAGGCATTGATACAAAACTTTGTACTCACAGAATTCGTAAACGAGACTGGCAACGAATATACTGCATGCCAGCCAGCCAGTCAGAAGAAATCACCGCAGTGCATAAGAAGAGACAGACGAAGCACTGGAACACTGCGCACGAAGAACTTCTTGTTAACTCATTTTTGACTTTTTGACCTTGAAAGCGTACATGTGACATGGTGTTCCAATATAGCGCACCTAGTATGTTTTAGTGATCCTCGCCAAATATGCTTACAGCATCAGTTACGCACACTCATATATAAGACAGTCATGAGGGACCAGCGTCGCCGCTGCCCCAAATTAGATTCATTATGCAACAATTTTTGTGATGGACAATTCTGCTCACCCAGACCAGTTCGAACTATAGAGTCATTCTTAGTGAGACTGCTGCACTATAAACGCACCAACCTACCTCTTGTCCGAACGTCAATGCTGGAGAATACGAGGAACATCAACAATTCTCTCCATAAACATTATCTTACGCACCCCAATCATATATCACCATAGTGAAAGATGCAACTATGGAACCGCCGTCAAAAACTATCGAGTGCGACGTTGCTCTTCACGAACCTATGGCATAATCAGATCGACGGACAACGCTAATGAACGGCCACCAAATTGGATCATTGGAGACTAGAGTCATATTCAAGGAATGATGTTAGCTGGCAGAGAATTTGGTGGTCATAGAACCATATTCGTGCCATGTAAATATATCACCACCCCGTCACAGTGCTTATCCAGATATGCCGTGAGGTAGGATCAATCAAATCAGAAGCGCACATCGATTGAAATATAATCATACGAGACCACCAGGAGACGCAGCGAGATCATCAGGCGACGCAGTGAATGAAGTGTTGATGAATATATAGTACCCGATCGATATATCACTGGATCTCAATGATACAGCCACTGAGGCCCGAACTCGATGGATGGTGCCACCGAAGTCAGCTAATGACATTGACACCCCGAACTTGTTGGCAGAAAGGGGAAGAGTGAACTACAGAGTTCGAGGAACACGGAAGCGATTAAGGTAAATCAAAAAGATTTCGGGAAGCACGCAGAGCTACTGACTCCTGAGGAAAGCTGTGTTTTCAAGGTCGGCTGGTACAACAAAGGTACTTATTAGGCGATGGTCGATGATGTTGAGATATCGATGAAACAGGGTATTGGATAGGTTTGGTGCTCTGAAACATATGATGAATAGTTCCTTGAACAGTTGGAGGCCGCATCTACCCTATGACATTTTACGAGTCTGGAGTATCATTGCAACTTTGCGAACATGTCAACTCGTTGTAAACTGGTAAGATAGGGCTCATGCACACACCGCTATACGTGACATGCCAAAGAGAGACTTTGCGTGATTTTTGCAGTATAGGTTTGGTGGCCCTCGTAAATCTCAATTTTCGGAAAAAATAATCGCGCAGCGTTCTGCGGATTTGAATTTCGAACAACCCTGCGCGGCTGGATTTTTGAATATCTCAAATTTGTAATGGCCGTTAAGAAAATGAATGTTATGAGCAGCGGAACGGAGGGTTGTGCGTGACAAGTCAGGGAACACTACCGAAAGTAGTACTCTCCACCCTCAAAACTACTCTGTCAAGAACTGGATAACGCCTAAACGTACATTAGGCCACCTGAGTAATCTTCATGGACATGTTGAAAGGAATACCAAGAAGACCAGGATCAGCAAAGAGCAGAAGGAGGAGAAGGAAAATGTGCAGGTGAGCTACACATCTCAAATCTATTTTTTTCGTATCTCAGTGTTCACAGCCCAGCCACATCAGTCCCAGTGTCGATCCCGTAGTATTCAGGCTTGAAGCGATCGAACTTGCCTGCAACACACGCAGCATCAGTGTTCTTTTCCTTCCCAAATTCCACTGTGAGCTTAACTTTATTGAGCAGTGTTGGGGCCACGCAAAGCGATTATACCATCAAAAGCCACCATCGTCAAGCGAGGAAGACCTGGAGAAGAACTTTATTGACACATTGGACTCAGTGACAGCGGAACAAATGCGCAAGTGAGCTCCTGATATACTACCTTTTTGCTCAGACATAATCTTACCCGAAAACTCAGATATGCACGCCGTTCTCGTAGATTCATGAATGCCTACCAGAAAGGCTTAACGGGAATGCAAGCCGCTTGGGCCACGAAGAAATACCGTGGTCACCGAGTGCTTCCTGACTCAATCCTCATAAAGAAATCCGACGTTCTTCCAGTCTCTCGCTGTGGGCAACAGTCTTTGCAGGATGAGAATGACTTCTATGCAAACGTGACCCTCTCATAGGCTGGCGGAGTGGCAGGCACAGCGGTCGACCTTTTATTCTTCCCAATAGACACAATCAAGACGCGTCTCCAGTCCGCACAGGGGTTTGGGAAGGCTGGCGGATTTATAAAGGTGTGGGCAGCGTGGTCGTCGGGAGCGCACCGGGAGGTATGAGTTGAATTATTTGTGGTCGGGCGACGATTGTCCTGATGCGGAGATTACAGCTGCTGCATTTTTCTCTACGTATGAAGCTATGAAGCACTCACTCCCACTTCACGGCCAACTTGCTCCCGTGAACCATATGTTGTCCGCATCTGTGGCAGAAGTGGTAAGTTTATTAGTCGTAAAATCTTCCACAAATGAACATTTCCTTAGGCTGCTTGTTTGATACGTGTTCCTACTGAAGTAGTCAAGACCAGGATGCAAACATCAACGTATGGCGCTTCAACTTCCTCATTTATGGCTGCGAAGTTTGTCCTGCAACATGATGGTGTTCATGGCTTCTACCGTGGTTTTTTGACTACTCTCATGCGCGAGGTATATGAACACGCCCCTGCACGCTATAACTACCAACTAATCTAGTACTTCTACTTCTCAGATACCATTTACATCACTTCAATTCCCGTTATATGAGTTACTCAAGCATCGACTATCAATATATCTCAATAGAAAACCCCTATGTGCACACGAGGCTGCTGTATGTGGGATCATAGCCGGAGGCACTGCAGCGGCACTGACAACGCTGCTTGATGTCCTGAAGACACGCGTGATGCTTGATCTTAGAGTAGGTCACTGTTGTGAATCTCTATGACCTGTCTCACGCGCATTTAGGATCCTTCCAAGCAGCAAGCAAGTTCCAAGTATTGGCATACGACTTCGGCAGATCTACGTACAAGAAGGTCTAAAGGCTCTTTTTGCGGGTGTGATACCGAGAACGATGTGGATATCAGCTGGAGGAGCCGTCTTCCTCGGTGTCTATGAATGGGCTGTGCATGGCCTAATGAGCACTTGAGCGATCGATTAGTTTCTGCATCTTCTCATCAGTTATTCACCACATGTTGTTTACAGCGTCTTCCTGTGGCGTGGCGATTGAGGACAATAGACTGAACTCTACTGTTATATGCTACTTAGAATGCCCAATACCCAACCTTTTTTGCCGTGAAGCTTCTCGGTGGAGAGATTGCGTAAATTTTGAGGTTGACCAGCCAGTAGTGTGCTACTTGGACAGAGTAGCTCTCTCCTCTTGGGGGACACGGTCAAATCATAGCTCCCCGTCAACCATCAAATACATTTAATGGCTAAGTAGGATTCGCGAGTCTCACTCTGCTAAAGGAAATACCTCTTTACAAGTCTCGTCGACAGCGAGGAAAACCGCGATCAAAGCATAACCTACTGGCCGAATAAAAAATACACCTCTGTACAAGCGAAGGCGGAGGGAGCGTGCTGATTCTCCAGATACCAGTTTCTTTTCAAGGTCGAGCGGCAGCCTCAATACTGCGGCGGCTGAGCTTTCTTATCTACCTCAGGAAGCCTTTGGTATGATCCCCTGTCCTACTTCTCCCTTCGGACGCACTCATTTCGATCCAGCCCGCATTTATACCTGACGTTGACATTCTATCATTGGCAATTTGCATTCACGCAAATGCCATTGAAATCATACATGACTGCAGTCTCACTCTTGGCCTCTCTGCGCTATTTGCGCACCTTGCCGAGATGACAAGACAACCGCTTCTCCACGTCTTCTGCTTGTACAGGAAGTACGTCTCTGAGTTACATTTCTACCTAGCAACCTTATGCATAGACGTCTGTAGGCACATGGCGCCGTGTGGCATCCCTGGCTGCAGGCGAAAGGCACCCATCCATACATCCTACTTCTTGAACGAGAGAGACGATAATGGTGAATTCAGCCAACTAGCCTCTCGGACGCCAGGCGTGGAGCGGTCAAAGGATCCCGCGCGCGTTCCAGGCTTTCCACCTCTTATTGTTGACTTATTGCACTCGACTATATAACGATACGTACAGCGATATATGTGTATGGGACATTCCTGGCTTAAAACCAGCATCATGTGGAGAAGACCACCTCAAGCGCTCGACAAAGGAATCCGATGGCGTAGGCATCTCGCGAGTATAACATTCCCAGTGCCACCAGTTGAAAGTGGAACAATGGACTCACTGGCATGCTTTGAGCGTCAATATATTATCGCTCATTGCAAGTCTAGCAATTTCAAAAACGTGCTGAAGCTCAGAACATCGAAGATAGCTTGGGATGGAGCAAATAATAAGTTGTTACCGACAATGAATACATAGGCTGGAAGACCGTATCGGAAGCAATAAATAAGTATGATGAACGAACGAAACCAAACAGCATTCATGTGTTCCCCATAGGGTACCCAAGGAATGTGAGCATCTCCCGCACTACACGTCACTGCCAGTTGAAACTTGTACGTGCTCCTGGAAAGCAATTGTAGTCATGGCAGTTCCCTCGTCGGAGTTGGTCACGAGTTTATCCTGATAGTCTCGAATGCTAAGGATGAGGCGTGGTCCCAGCACAAACATCTGCACGGCTTGGGCAACTGGAATCATATCAGAAAAGAAATCAGCGGCAATTGAAATTGAGTTCTATGAAAATGATGAGAAATGGTTGGATGTGGACGAGTCAATCATAGGTGGCATACCAAGATCTTCGGAGAGAAATCGATGAGGTGAAGGCAAGAAATAACAAAAAAACTGGTGTGCCATGAGTGTGAGCAAGAAAAGATAATGATATCCAAATTACGACCTCACCTCGCGAAGTAAAATACGTGAGTCTGTATCAATATCGTAAAACAATCCCCAACTGCCCATCCTGTTGATGGTCGTTGCAGTTCACGGAAGTGTTTGATAGCAATCCAGACTGCAAGAGACAGTGCAAGGGTCTCCCATGCAAAGCCCAGTATCCAACTGATCTCGACCAGAAACTGGGTGTTTCCCTCGGACCCGTAAATGCACATATGAATGCCAGATAGGTCAAACTCCTCTGCTATTCATATCATAAACCTGATGCACTCAAGTCTCTACTCTATAACTGAAGCTCACCCGAGAACAAAACTCTTTGCCCTATCGCAGCAAATGCTACAGTGGTGATCTGTACAGCCAGGAAGATTACAGAGAGAAAGACGAGCATCTTTCTGGATCGCTGATACATGGCATGCAACCGGGTGATAATTATAACTTGTGTGTTGTTCCAGTCAAGTCAATAACACTGAGATACTGCAACTGACTCCTGAGTAGCTCACCATCCAGCATGGCATTTACAACAATAGATGTCCAATTCCCCATATACCCGAATATCGTGCCTGGAAAACATAGCTAGTGATGAGCTACACAAGACTGAATGACGGTGAACTCACAGCTGTCGCAGATGTGATACCGAATCAACGAGCTTAAGGTAATGAATGATTCCACTCACTCCTATGTAAATTAGCAGTTGAATGCGAATGACAGGCATTGATACAAAACTTTGTACTCACTGCATTTGTCAACGAGACTGGCAAACAAGTTACTGCATGCCGGCCAGCCAGTCAGAAGAAATCACCACAGTGCATAAGAGGAGACAGACGGAGATACGGAAGACTGATCACGAAGGACTTTTTTATTAACCCATTTTCGACTTTTTAGCCTTGAAAACATACATGGTCAATGGCATTCCAATATAGCGCACCTAGTATATTTTAGTGATCCTCGCCAAATGTGCCCACAGCATCAGTTACGCACACTGATATATAGGGCAGTCATGAGTGACCAGCGTTGCCGCTGCCCCAAATTAGATTCGTTATCCAGCAATTATTGTGATGGGCAATTCTGCTCACCCAAATCAGTTCAAACTATAGAGCCATTCTTAGTGGGGTAGCTGCTCTACTGAACGCATCAACCTACCTCTTGTCCGAGTGTGATTGCTGGAGAATATGAGGGATATCAATCATTCTCTTCACAAACATTCTCTTACGCACCCCAATCATATATCACCATGATCAAGGATGCAACTATGAAACCACCATCAAAATTTTTCAAGTACAATGTTTACTTTCGACGAACCTATGAAATAATTATATTGATCGGAAGCGCTGATGAACGGCCACCAACTTGGATCATTTGAGATGAGAGTCATATTCAAGAAATGGTGTTAGCGGGTGGAGAATTCGCTGGTCATAGAACCATGTTCGTGCTATGTAAATATATCACCATCCCGTGCTTATCTAGATATGCCATGAGGCAGGATCAATCAAATTATAAGCGCACATCGATTGAAAGATAATCATACGAGATACATCAGGCGGTGCAGTGAATGAAGTGTTGATGAATATATAGTACCCGATCGATATACCACTGGATTTCAACGGCACATTCACTGAACTCGATGGATGGTGCCCACCGAAGTCAGCGGTCTGCTGGTTTCATCCAGATAATGACATTGACCCCCTGAACTTGTTGGCGGGAAGGAGAAGACTGAACTACAAAGTTCAAGGAACAGGGAAGCGAATAAGGTAAATCAAACAGATTTCGGAAAGAGCGCAGAGCTACTGAGGAAAGCTGTGTTTTCAAGGTTGTTAGTGATCGGGGTACAACAAAAATGCTTATTGGGCGATGATCGATGATGTTGGGATGTCGATAAAACAGGGTATTGGAAGGTTTGGTGCTCTGAAACATATGATGAATAGTTCCTTGAACAGTCGGAGGCCGCATCTACCTGTGACATTTTACGAGTCTGAGAATGATAATAACGAGGATCACAAAACAATGATTAGCACCTGACATTGCACGTATTTTAGTCCGCCACCGGTTTGCTAGTTGGTAAGCATCCACTTGAGATCGTGATTCGTGTTGCGGAGTGTCGTTGCGACTTTGCGAACGTGTCGACTCGTTGTAAACTGGTAAAGATACTACAAGACAGTGCGGAGTCTATTGTACCAGTTGTATTATGTCAGCATCGTGTTCTAATTTCCAACATATCCAATTTTCCTCATCGGTCACGGTCACAGGTAAGACTTTGGTGTATCAATATCAATTTCAACTTCTAATACCGCTTTACCTTGAGGGACCTTTGGACCATTCCCCACCATAGATTACTTGTAAAAAGCACATAGGATCTTTCAACACGATGTGAATGAATAACCGGAAACCGAAGACCTGTAGCTACAGCCTTTCTCTATGCGCCTTCAGTTTCGGATTTTCTTGATTTGTTGAAAAGTTCCCATTAGGATCCCCTATGCAATTGTCACGCTTTATCACGCTTTATCACGTGACATTTGCTGTAAATGCAATGTGCATGTTATCTACCTTAGATATGCCATGAGGCAGGATCAATCGAATTAGAAACCCATATCGATTGACAAATAATCACACGAGATACATCAGACGATGCAGTGAATGAGGCGTTGATGAATATAGTACCCGATTGATGTATCAATAGATTTGATATTAGCCACTAGTACTGCAATGCAGCTTCTGCGCGGACTGGAGCCTGAACTTGTTGGCGGAAAGGGGAAGAGTGAACTACAAAGTTCGAGGAACAGGGAAGCGATTAAGGTATATCAAAAAGACTTCGGGAAGCATGCAGAGCTACTGAGGAAAGCTGTATTTGTGATCGGAGGTGCAACCGAATTGTACTTCTTGGACGATGATCGATGATGTTGGAATGTCGATGAAATAGGGTATTGGATAGGTTTGGTGCTCTAAAACGTATGATGAATAGGTACGTCCGAAACTTTCAACCTACCTTGAACACTCGGAGGCTGCATGTATCCTATCACATTTTACCATGCTAGTAAGGAGTCGGAGAACGGTCATGAAGAGGATCGCAGTGAATTGCGTATAACCTATGTAACAAACAAAGGTTAGTACCTGACATTGTATATACCCAAGCCCATCACCGGTTTGCTAGCTGGTGAGTATCCAATATTCTCCTCATTGGTCACGAACTCGGACAGAAGCTGATACACCGGAGCCTTATTGATGACTTCTAAACCTTTTGACGGACCTTCCATTCCCCACCACTAGCCTTGGAAAGGGAAGAACGGAACGCACCAACACTGTCGCTGGACAAGAAGACAATTGCATGCGGGAGGCACTGCAAGGAAGTGTTAAGTGATGGAATACAAACGGAGAAATGATCGGGGACAGTGGAACCAGCAGAAATCATCTCGCCAACATATGACGGAACAATCCTGATTCGAAATACAGAAAGCGGACAAATCGAGGTGGCAATGATCAAACTCAACTCTGCTGTTTTATGCTACATAAAATGCTCAATGCCCAATCCTTATCCCCATAAAGCTTCTCGGCGAAGAAATCACCTAAAACTTCCCGCAACCGCTCCATAGTCTTAGCATCGTCCTCATCTGTTGCATTCAATGACTCAGGCATGTCCGATGCGGGATGCAAAACATGTAAGGCAGTCTGTTCAAATCCTCAATTCGCGTAATCGCATGAATGTGAAGAAATACTGACCATCACTGAATCGACGAGAGGGCCAGTCTCCCCTGGCATGCACTCGCTTCCAACAACTTTCACTCCACCACCCTCCACGAGTCTCTTCCTTACAGCCTCCTTTCCAATTCCTACGAGGCCGCGAATGGCACCTTCCCGGGTGCCCTTGAATTTGTCCGATGATATCAAAGCAACGAGAAGTGTCTTCATAATTCGTGGTGAGAGGGACGGATATGTCGTAGAATGTTGCGTAAGCAGCGGATGTGCGCAAGTGGGTGGTATGAGATGGTGGAAGCGTGGAATGGAGAATGGTTGACAAGATAGCAGGTAATAATTGGTGGAGCTGTACAAACACAATCGATCGGTTTGCTTAACTGTAACTGGTTTGGAGGGTTACTCACATAAGGCTCTATGAAGAGCGCATTGTTCTCCATAATGGCGCTAACGACGTCCAGTAACACCTCCAAGGACCGACCATCCGCCTCAGATTGAGCACCCTCCTTTAGAGCAGTCACCACTCCTTCTCCAACCCAGCGAATGAGGTATGGTAAGAGAGCCTGTAGCCCTGCATCATTGCGCAAACTCGCAAGGGCTGCAGTCCGCTTGGCGGGATCAGCTGTGGGTGGTAATAACGACGACGTGAGCCGCGTATAATAAAGCTGTAGCTCTCGTGATAGCACTTGTTTGACTTGTTGCTGTTGTTGCTTCTTGACAGTAGAGCGACTTTCTGATGGCGGCGTCAATGGGAATGTGCCATTGGTCTGGGGAGGTGATTTAGTAATTTCTTGATCGACGTCCTTCGGTATTGCTGGTGGATTTTCTGGAATGAGAGGCTGCACGCCTTCGACTGCAAGCCAGTGAGCGGTCCAGCTGACACCTTTTGGTAGTGTGATCTTCTCCTCTCGAAGCACGCGGTCAAAGTCGATCTCTTCGTCATCCACGAAATAGACAGGGCCTACATTGGCCACATTAGGGAATGGGAGAGCGCGTCTGAATACCGGGGGATTGTGTGGATTATGACCATAAAGAGGCTCGATGTTCAGAACTCGAAGAGCTTGGTCTATGTCTGAAGTTGTAATCGTGGTTCGTCGGGCATGGCGCATGAATCTCGAGGCTTCCTATCCTGTCCTCAGCTCATTTTACTTAGAGTGTTTGATGCAAATTGGGCACCTCTATGACTTGATGAATGCGATATTCAACATCACTAGCGAGGGAGGAAGCTACTGCTTCGGATAAGTTGGTGATACCCAACGACTCGGCAACGTCCTGAAAATGGTGGGTTCATCTCCTCGCATAAGTAGACACTATTTGAAACCATACTCTGACTGAATCCGACTTGTATATCCCTGTTTGATGTGTCTGAGCACTTTAGCTTTGGGTTTGCTCATCGTGATCCAGCTTGATGAACATAAAGTTCCTGTAACGGGCGGTCATATCAAGGTCACGTGCACTCGAGTCCCCTGGACATCATTGCTTAATACAACTGCTTTGCTTGACCTCAATCTACGATGACAGAAAACCAATCCAACGTTGACAGCCCTTTGACCTTTACTTACAAAGAGGTTGACGGAATCCGCGTCCTACTTGACGTTTATCTTCCTCCAGACAACGTCAGTCAATCACAGACCCAATCTACGAAAATTTGTCCCACAGTCGTCTACTTTCACGGAGGAGGACTGACTGTAGGAAATAGACAAAGCTGGTTCCCTACTTGGCTGAAAAGTCAGTTTCAGCTCTGCTTCAAGTTCAACGTAACACAGTCCTCTTTCTTTCCTCCCAAGTGCAACAAGACTTCTATTACTGACCAATTTCTCAAGGTAGACTATCGGCACGAGGCATCATATTTATCAGCGCGGATTATCGCCTTCTTCCTCCAGGGACCGGATATGACGTACTTTCTGATGTAAAGGACGTCATTCGTTTCGTTGCAGGAGATCTCAACGCTCAGCTCGACCAGAAGGAAGCTGGTCTCAGTATTGCTTCACGTTTCCGTGTTGATCCTAGCTCAATCGGTGTAGCTGGGACTAGCGCTGGCGGGTACTGCGCATATCTATGCGCTATCCATGCCGTCCCGAAACCGAAGGCAATCCTTAGTTTGTATGGTATGGGAGGCGATCTTCTTGTGAGTCTCAAGGTTACCAGCTCCGGAAATCTGATTCTATCAGCACTGGTGCTTCAGACAAACCAATATTTGGAGCAAAAAACAAAGTCTTTCTTCCAGGGAAGGGAAATACTAGATCCCGCCAACTTTCCTGAATACATGTACCCCTTCGATAACCTTCCAAGCACATCAGATTCGCCACTCGAATATTACCCACAGTCACATCACATTCCGGGATATCCCGCGAATCCACGAATGATGCTCTCGCGACTGTATCTTCAGCTTGGAGTCGCCATAGACTATATCACAGGCCAACATGAACCAAGTCTCAGCCATACGTTGCGCGAGGCTATTCATATAGAGGGCCCTTTCGACGAGGCACTCGTGGCCGATCATAAGATGCTTTTCCCTCAGTTCAATATTACCCCAGATTGGCCGGCGACATACCTTATCCACGGAACCAGCGACACAGCTGTGCTTGTGCGGGAGTCTCAGAACTTGCATTCTTTGCTCACGAAGGCTGGTGTAGAAGTCGTATTGGAAGTGATACCAGGTCGAGAGCATTCGTTTGATTATCAACCGGGCGCAGAGCTAGAGCACGAAGGATCATTTGACTCAATTGTTGAGTTCCTTTCTCATCACTTGACTTAGAAGCAAGTATGCGAGTAGATAAACTTTTGACTCAGTATACCTCTGACACAGACACAATCAACACAAAATAAGCTGTAGATCAGAATTAGGACAATCACTAAAATTGACGTACAACATCAGAACATCAGATGACGGCGATGTACCTATACGGGTAGGTTCCGATGAAAACAATTAAGGGCCCGATCTGCTGCACCGTTTTCGAAAACGGCACCTGCCAAATTTCAGCCACAGTTTTCGAAAACGGCCGTTCTTCAAATTCCGGCCCAAAAGCTTGTCCTGCACAACCCCGTTTTGTTGTATTTGCGTGACTCATCTCTGCCTGTTCGCACTCGCAATTCATTTCGTGGATGCTTCATTCTAGTACTATCTAATGGTTAAAAGTGTCAAA
>CAKNEV010000330.1:0-31493 GCA_930272055.1 Rhizopogon roseolus | reverse complement strand
ATGACGAAAATGTCCAACATAGGGTCAATGACCCCGAAGGACTCATTCTGATGCAAAAAAAAAAAAAAAAAAAAAAAATCATCGCATTCACTTCAGATAATCAGTAACCACGCAATGAAGAAAACTCGCACACCAAGATTTACACTCACATGCATTTTCAGGTGACAACTAAGCAACTTATCGCAATTCGTGTTCTGTTCAACGTCCTCAGAACAGTTGCTCTTGACCAGAGTGGGAGACGCAAGCTCGCCAAGCATTGTGCGAGACTCATCTGGCGGATCTGGCATGGCGATACAGGGCAAGACAGAAATGAAGAAAATGACAATGCCGCGACCCGGTTCTCTTCCCCTGTAACGAGCTGCCGTTCTTGGGCAATTGTTTCCTCGCGCTCAGAATTGTCACAGTGACTAATACCTTTCACAAGGAACAAAGAATCACTGATGCGGCAAGGACTGATGTACCTAGATTGTGATTGCGCCTCGTGCCTGAGTCCACGTTCGCAAATAAATTGAATGAAAGCACACAGGCCAATGAGTCTGTCCTCAGATATTTGTTTCAGTCACCTGCAATGGTTAGGAAGGGTGCCCACCTCGGTCCCTACCGCCTGTTAAAGTGACTTCACTAAACTGGGAATCAACCATGGGTTTGCGAACGGAACTACCAAGGCTATGATGTAGCTACCTGAACATGTGCACATATGTTATAGGAAATAATTTCCTCGACTAACAAAGTCTTGCGGAAACTAGCAAGGACCTATGGTACATCAGTGGCACGATGACTCGGCTGGTAATGCAAGTCAAGTGGGACCTCCAGTGACGTGTGGTAGAAAGTGAAGACATAAGAGGGAGCGTAATCGAACGGATCTATCGCACTTTTTTGTGCGTGAGAGGCGAGGAGGAGGCTGGTTGGGATCAGTGTCAATGAACCTTCGAGTAGGACTCCTCTCGTATGTCGCATTGCATGTCTATGGTCATATCCGCTATTGTAACTTGCGTGTACGCACGTCCATTAATTTTATAATTGCATTCGTTTATAAAGCTTTTGTTTGTAGTGTGTGCGGCAACCGTCGGATAAGAACCAAATGGATGAAAAAGGGAACGACATGTTATAAGGAGTGTATGTACTCAGTCGAAAGACTGAGGTGTAGTGACAAGCGGTACGAAAATGGCGAGCGAATTATGTAAGCTTGCGTGACGCGATTTGCTGGCTTTCCATGGCACTGGATTGCCTATGGTGCACTTAGTCACCGCCTACTTTGTGCAACCGCCAACTTGGTGGCGAAAAATTTCAACCCTAACCATAGCATATCTGTATAGGGAGTACATAGTGACTTATGAGCCTTCATTCTTCGATATTAGTTCATATTCCGGCAACTACGGAGTGAAAAAAATGCACAGGAATATTGAACAAGTGTAACGAGTGGCCGTGAACAATCACTATGGGCAAGAAACACCAAAATGCCGCTGCCGCTCGAGCCAGAGCTGCGAGGTGGAATCCAAAGCCCACTCAATTTGTCAATGACTCAGAGCCCCCGAGTCCATTCCAGCAATGCGAGGAACAGGACCGCGTGACGTTGTTGTCATTGAATCTGACTCGTGCTCGGAATGTGACTATACAGGTGGAGTTGGTGTTGACAGCTCCGACAGTGATTACGCCCCAGGAGACTTGGACTGGGAGACAGACTTAACAGCTGGTAGTCTCTCAGAGCTCTCGGGTGACGAGCTGGAGCAGAACCTACGCATGCTGCAAGCTGAGAGTGCCATTGAAGCTGAGTCACTTACAGAACCTACCGCATTCGGGAAAATTGCGGCAGGAGCATCAACGGCAGCATGGAAGAGGGCTGAGAGGGATCGGAAGCTTGGGTACAGTGGCCGGTCGCAACGCACACATGAACGGAGGGCTCAACAGGCTCGGGCAGCTGCAAAGGAGCGTGAAAATGCAAAGAATTCGTATGTTAGCTAACGAATTGAATTGCCAAAGACTCGGACTCACGAATCACTCCAGGAACAACCCACAGGTCAAAATGATGCTTCAAACATTCGGACCAAGGCAATTGCTGAACCGGCAACAATCCTCCACTCCTTCCAAGATGTGTGCATTTTCCTGCCAAAGTTTTACTGCGAGCTCAATTTCATTGGGTTTTTCTGGGGGAGAGTCAAAAAATATCTCCGACATAATTGAGACGGCTCATTTGAGACGTTGAAGGCAAATATGCCAAAAGCACTTGAATCTGTCCAGGTGAACACAGTTCGACTATGGGAACATCGTATGCAGAGGTTTACAGGTCGGGCTTACCAACAAAGGAGGCTCAATTACAGGTCCGGCAGTTCAGTTCAACCAAGTATAAATCACACAGGCGTATTCCAGAGACTGCAGCACGTCTTTTTGACCGATTATGTAATCATACTGCTACATACCGCCAATCTGATCCCAATATGGAAGATTATCTCGCTCAGATTTAATCCAAATGAAAATCCGTCTTAGGGTTTTGTTCTACTCTCAAAAGGATCATTTCTGCAAGAGGAAAATAAAATCCGATTTTTTTTGGAGGTGGTAGGAATTTTGCACAAAATAGGCGGTGACTAAGTGAACTGCACCTATGATAGTGGTAAAAACGAGTCGCGTGGCATCATATCTTCACCAGATTTCACTACGATCATGTTCGCAAATATATAGCTGTAACCTCCCTCTATTGCTAAGCAAGTGGTCACGCATCGTGCGCCCTTTACTTTGACCCTGCTCGTGCTCAAGCGCTCAAGCTAGCCAAGTTATGCAGAAAACAGAAAACATTCCAAGAATAGCTTTCGCAACTCCATGTTCGTGAGAAAGCACTATATATGCGGCTGGGGCCGGATTCATGGCTCGGAAACTCAACAGCGGCCAACTTAGCCTTTGCTTTCCAACCGCAGAACTTCCTCAAAGTCTGTCCCTACGACTCAATTGACACCATGATGACGCTTCAACCTGCAATGAGACCGGGGTAACCTTCATGATTGTTAAAAACTTTCTCTCGTGCTCCCTCAAGTTGCACGAAACTCAGCTGCAGCATTTAGCCGGCAACCAACTGGCATCGGATCAACCTTTACGCTAACCAAACTTGTACGTCTCGCTCGAAGATCTTGGCACTGGCTCAGCCCTGTATTCCATATGTTGAGTTCATTATTATGGTATGTATATGCCGGGGTCCCTGGCGATCAAAATCCGCAATTCCTAGATGTGGAGCTAACCAGGCTTACAGATACTATACAGACCGTCTTGTGCCTTGAACAGTTTAGCCTATGCTATCATCATGGTCCCTTCAGTCGATGGTTATCTTGTTATCCTCGCCGTCCTACCAGTCTCTTTTGCTACCATCGCTGTCCTCAAGCTGTTCCTAAAGATCAGCCAACATAAGCCTCCTCTTCCTCCTGGCCCAATCGCACTCCCACTGTTAGGGAATATCTTATCTATCGACACCAAGCAACCTTGGTTGACTTACACTAAATGGCGTGCTACTTATGGTACGTTGATCAATGACAGTAAATTAGGGTTATTGTGATGCATACCATTCTTTCAGGGGACTTGATTTATGCACGGATTCTAGACCAGGAAGTGATTGTGATCAATTCTCAGCATATCGCTCAAGCCTTACTGGAGAAGCGTTCCCGGATCTATTCAGATCGACCATACTTGGCCACATTGGAGCCGTATGTGTTCCGCCAATACTATCCTGCTCAATTTTTCTGAAGTACGGACAGGTTTGGCTGGTCGTTTAACATAGCGTTCGCACGTTATGGTGATCTATGGCGGCTTAGCCGGCGCATATTCCACCAAACCTTCCGTCCCGAGTCTGCACTCAAGTTTCGTCCAATGCAGATGAGGCGGGCTCGTGAGATGATAGTCAGTCTAATCGATGATCCAGAGCACTACGTTTCCCACTTCGCAATGTCGGTTAATGTATTTTCAGTGACGAGCGATTCTCAAGTTGTCCACAGATACTCATCATCTGTTACGATGTCAGCAGTATATGATTATGAACCCAGTGCTCGTGACGACCCCCTGGTCTCTCTCGCGGTAGATTCAATAGATGCTGGCATTGCTATGATGACCCAAGAAAGAGCAGTGATACTCAACATGTTCCCCTTTTGTGAGTACCCGACTTCTCTGAGGAGAAAAGTTGACATTATATGCACTTCGTAGTATTGAAGTTGCCTGACTGGTGCCCTGGATCCTCGATCAAGCGTGACGCTGAATTCTCGACCAACTGCGCGAATAAAATGGTGGATGTTCCATATGAATATGTGAAGCAACATATGGTGGGCATGTGATCTTTTGTCATTTTTAATAGGTATTGATTATTCCACGCTTGGAAAGGCCGACAACTCAATCTCGAGTCGATCATCGATGGTAGGAGAAAATTTGCAACGAATCATGGACGAGAAAAATGAGGCACTCAGAACAATGCTCGAGACTGCCTTGAAAAGGGCAGCTTCTACCGCTTTTGCGGGTGAGTAAACTTTTTTTTTGTATGGGTGAAGTTACATATATGTGCTATGCAGCTGCATATGACACAGTAAGTAGATGATAAACCGTCTTTAAGTTGTCTATTGTATACACCCTTTACAGACTAGTTCAACCTTGATGGTTTTTGTTCTTGCCATGGTGCTTTATCCAGATGTTCAGAAACGCGCGCAAGCGGAGATCGACCTGGTTATTGGAAGAAATCGGCTACCCACATTTGAGGACAGAGCATCACTTCCCTACATCGATGCAACCCTTCGAGAGACCTTCCGATGGGAACCCGTTGGATCCCTTGGTAATCATCCTCGTCGGTGATCTAGCCTTTACTGAAGACAGGTATAGCAGTGCCACATGCTACCAGCAGTGAAGATATCTACGATGGTTACTTCATCCCAAAAGGTGTGCTTGTTTTATCTGATGAACAAATGATTCTAACTTCGTACATCAGGGGTGACCGTTATTTATAACATTTGGTCAGATAAATACTACTCAAATTTCAAGATTCTGACATGAATTTAGGGCCAGTTCACAAGATGAAAAGCGGTACCCCGACGCACGTCGTTTCATGCCAGAGAGGTTCATCGACAATAACGGAAAACTGACGGATGATGACCCTGCACAGTATGTTTTCGGCCTAGGCCGGCGTATATGTCCAGGTGGGTCAAGCTTTTTCATTGCCATAAAGCATCCAATGAATTATTCGATCAGGCCGGCACACTGCGGATACTTCTGTGTGGTCTGCCATGGCGACCATGTTGGCCACTATAAACATATCTCCGGTCAAAGATGACCAGGGCAAGGCGATAAACTTTACCCCCAAATTCTCGACGGGACCCAGTCGGTACTTGATTTCCCGATGAGCCTTGCCATCCTCCATAACTAACAGTTTCATTACTGTAGCCACCCGACCTTTCCTTGCAGGATTTCGGCACGTTCTCATATACATTCGGAACTTGTGGACACCCTTGCGAACAGCCATGTAATATTTGGATGCGGAGTTTTGAAAGAAGACACAATTGTCTTCTTTTATGGTCTCGGATGTACTATTACCATTACTTATCTACCATCTCGACCCATTTCTCTTTCAACAGCGAACTATTCTCTTCACCATACCCGTAAGAAGCCGCGGTTGTGCATCCGACGCCGATTAATGGAACTCAAGGTTCATCTCTTGTGACTAGTGGTGTCGCGAGATGGGGATTTGTGGGTGGCCACCCCTATTTACCTTGCACGGTACCGTGCGAGCTGCCATAGTAAAGCGTGAGCTATCTCTATTTCCATTGCAGATCTCCAAGCCCTCGAAAGAGATCAATCCCGACGGATACCGAGCCTGCTCGTTATCGAGAGTGTACTACCCACCCATTTTATATTCCGCCCAAAAAGGACAATGCTTGATACTATTTGTCAATGGATTCTCGGGTGGTCAGACGGTACAATATCTCCTCTGGGGGGTTCTGGACGTCCTGTGTTCATACCTACAGGTAGTCACCACACATTCCTTGTTGGTAGATCCTTCCATCACC
The DNA here is from genome assembly GCA_930272055.1 of Rhizopogon roseolus. Taxonomy (NCBI): domain Eukaryota; kingdom Fungi; phylum Basidiomycota; class Agaricomycetes; order Boletales; family Rhizopogonaceae; genus Rhizopogon; species Rhizopogon roseolus. The sequence continues at coordinate 25,470 of CAKNEV010000330.1, read as the reverse complement.
TGCCCTACTGAAGTTGACCTTGTCATCTCGCGGGTAATCTCCGAGTGTCTGAGCACGTACCCGGTACGCTCACCGACTGTCTAGACACAACTTGAAGGAACTGTACGTGATTACAAAAATGGTTAGTAAAATTTGCGTTGCAAACAAGCTCCGCTGGACCTCCACACCACCAAGATACCAGTCACTGATGAAAAAGGAGTATAGAATCGTGCATTCCCATTTCATCAGTGACTTGGCTCTCGGTGCTATTGACTAGAAGATAGAGCAGGACTGTGATTGTCGGCCCGACGGCGAACAATGTTCAAACCACGAATACATTACTCGATAATCGTAGTAGCTATAGATACACCTCTACCAGACGTAGACGATGTTGAATGTCCACGCTGCAGTGAACGATGTTGAATGCTCACGCAGTGCCACAAGTGACCGTTGAATCTTATCGACACATCCCAAACACTCAAACACACTCATCAGCGTCTAAAACTCCTCCTCGATACCTGCGGGGCGCTGGATCGTGCTGATATCAGCGCCAGGAAGCGGCCACTTCCGTGCGAACTCGACGACATCCCTACGGAGCTCTTTGACCTGTGCTGCACCCGCTGAACCCTCCGTCGTTGCGACGCGGATGAAGTCCTTGAGAAGCTTGGAGCCAGCCTCCTTTTGAAGGAAAAGCGAGAGCTGCACAGCCCGGTGCAGGAATCCTGCGACAGTCTTGATGTCCTCCTCAACCATGTCACGAGACGTGAGTGCTGATGTGCCGAGACGGATACCGCCAGGGGTCTGGGCAGATGCATCGCCAGAGACAGCGTTTTCTGTTGAGGGTTGAAGTTAGGGTTTTGCATCATAGTACAAAAGAGAAGGGTCGTACTGTTGATTGTAATGCCGAGGAGGTCACACACCTTCTCGACTTTACTGCCAGTCAAGCCAAGAGGACGGAGATCCCACAGAACAAGGTGGTTATCAGTACCACCAGTCTGGAGTTTGTACCCGTTCTCCATAAGGACAGATGCGAGTGTCTTCGCATTGGCGATAACCTGTCTGGCATATGCCTTGAATGAGGGCTGGGATACTTGCAGAAGGGCAGTGGCAACAGCTGCAATAGTCTGATAACGTTTTCTTATCAGCGTGTGCTCTAAAGCCAAAAGATGTGGTGCCAACGTTGTTATGAGGACCACCTTGACAGGCAGGGAATACAGCGTCGTTAACGCGCTTCTCAAGATCCTGACTGTTTGGACCATCTTTTTTGAAAAATATGAGACCAGCGCGAGGACCGCGGAGGGTCTTGTGGCTGAGCATACATTAGAGCGAAAACTTGCTTAAGTGGGATTAGAAAACTCACGTGGTGGTAGTAACAACATCACAGTACTCAAATGGGTTATTCAATGTCTGTGCTGCGATAAGACCGCTAGTGTGTGCGATATCAGCCATGAGATATGCGCCCTCGGCATCTGCAGTCTTCTTCAAAGCAGCGTAGTCCCAATCACGAGGATAGGCAGAGGCACCGCAGATGATTAGTCTGGGCTTAAAAATCTTCGCTTGCCGTTGAAGGCCTGCATAGTCGATAAGGTGTGTTGAGGGATCAACAGCGTAAGGGAAAGACTGGAAGTATATTGAAGACGCAGTCATTTTTTTCTTGGCGGTCTAGTCGAAGACATATCAGGGGATCAGGAGACAATATTGACCCAGCGAAGAAGCTCACATAATAACCATGTGTTAGATGTCCGCCATCAGGGAGACCAAGACCCATCAAGCGATCCTGAGGCTGGAGAAGGGCAGTCAGTGCTGCAAAGCTATCGATCACGTGATGTGAGATATCGCAGATTAAGAGATGTTTCGGACATACTTGGCTGTCTATCATGGGAGCCATGTCAGAACAAGAGAACGGCGCCAAGTAAATCACTCACAGAGCCAGAATAAGGTTGAACGTTCACACCCCATTTTGCAGGATCGAGGTTGAAAGCCTTGAGAGCCCGCTCGCGGCAAAGAACTTCAAGCTCGTCAATGTACTCATTACCACCATAGTAACGGGCAGCTGGAAGACCCTCTGAGTACTTGTTCGTTAATATCGAGCCATTTGCCTCAAGAGTCGCGCGACTCGTCAAGTTCTGTGAGATGTCTCAGGAATGGAGGACATAATGCGGTGAGCCGGAAGACCAACCTCAGATGCGATAAGCTCAAGACCTGAAAACTGTCTCCAAGTCTCCTTGTCGATGATGTTCTGTATTTCAGGATCGATCTGTGCCAGTGGAGCATACAGATCCTTGTTCTGCAACAGTGAAACTTGGTTAAAATATAGCACATATGATGGGCTGAAAATAGCACGGACGAAATCGGGGGTAGCAGCGGTGGCCATTTTTCTCGAACTGAGGGTAAATCCCTGCTTGAAACGAAGGGACGAAGAACGGGTGATGGGGAGATGAAGAGGGCGGATTAGCAAACGCAACATTGCGCAATCAGGCGGAGGATTAAATAATTAAAATTTTCAAAGGATGATTGAAAAGCGGATAAACCCGACGAAGTCAAAAGTTTGCAGGCTGCTTGCTACTTATATGTAAGTAATCTAATCTAAATATTCATCTAATCTTATTTATTTGGTGACAGAACAGAGATAATAATAACCAAATAAATGTTTATTAATAAATAATCGCTGAGTCTGAATTATTGAAATCTATTTTTCGAACACAATGAACATTTGAAGCTTCAAACAATAGCCTGAGCTTACCGTATCCATCCACAGCTCCTTTCGATGTATAAAGGTGCGAAGGAGATGTCCTTCAAGCTTCAATCCCCAGTCTTGTGCACGCTTTCCTTAATTTTTCTCTATTCTAGACCAGAGCCTGGAGCTCATCCACGATTCCTTTTATTCTAACACTCGTTGCATCCCTCCAGCATATCATGGCACGCTCTCAGCATTTCTTCTTAATCGCCATCTTGGCGTCTCTTGCCACCGCGGCACCTCTTACATCTTCATCTGCAAACGTCTTTGCATCGAATTCATCAGGCTTCTCTCAAGCACAAAACGGTCTTGATGCCCAAAAATTAAATGCTCAGTTCGCAACATTGTCTGCAAATGCTTCATGCACCAGTGCGTTCTCAATTATTTTCTTTGCATCCGCCTTGTATTCATTTGTTGACTACATCTCAAAGGTGGTGACCAAGCATGCGTCGGCGGTGCCTTCGCACAGTGCGTGGGAAACTCCTGGCTACTTACACCTTGCTCGTCTGGTTTGTCGTGCTTCGCACTCCCTCTCGTTGCTAAAGCTGGCACTAGTCTCGTCTGTGACACGCAAAGTGATGCTGAGGCACGTTTTGTCGCTGCTGGTGTTCAGGGAGGTGTTACCGGAAATGGCACCACGGCTATTGCTGGCGGTCCTGACGGCGCCTGTGGCGACACTACAAGTTCACCCTCGCTATCTGCAACAATGATTCTTAGTGCGAGCTCATCTCCATTTGTATCTTCCTCTCCCCTCTCCAGTCAAGCATCGTCAATGAATAGAATGAAGAAGCGTCAGTTCGGCTCGTCGTACCCGCCTACATTTGGGTTTGCCAGTCCTACCACTAGCGGAACTACTTCATCTCCTACTGTTGCAAGTGGCACTTTCACGACGAGCATCGCGAGTACTACTGCCGTCAGCGCCACCTTAAATACCACCACTAGTGGTTTGGCAAGCTCCTCTAGCGCGTCTTCTCTTACGAGCACCCCTGGCACTTCTACTACCTCCGCTGGCGTTGGCCCGAGCCTTTCGCCCTCTTCCGTTGTATCCAATGTTACTGCAACCGGGCTTACGTCCTCAGCTGCTCTTACCACACCTGCACCAGCCACAACCACCGGGGCGGATGGTGTCGCCACTGTAGTCGTTGTGACTACCGTGGTTATTACCGTGACTGCTGATGCTCCGGCTGGCTCGTCAACGGTTATTGGCGTAGGATTGAATAGCACCGCGATCTCCAGTACCCCTGGTGCTACGGGGTCCTCTGTATCGCCGTCGTCGTCTTATGCCGCGCCCACCACCATCAATTTGAACAGCCCTGCTGTGACTTCAACTGCCAGCACTTCAGGTAGCGCTGTCCCGAGTGGTTTTTCGGCATCGTCTGCCATTCCTTCTGCATCCCTGACCACACAGGTCAACATCGCGTCCTCAGTTGCTTCTACGACACGTTCATCTCCGTTCAACTTCGTTTCAGCTTCGCCCGCGGTGACTGCTGCGGCTGCCGCGTACTGAAGAGTGGTTTGTATTCATTATGGGACTCATTCAAATTGAAAGTTGTATCCGTCGTTCACTTTGACGGCTGTAGCCATTAGTTCTTTTGTATTTTATGTCAAAAACCCCAGGTTAGGGTTTTTTTAGGGTGGAAATTTAACAGCTAGCATTAATACATTTCGATAGGCTTCGCTACTCGTTTTATGCTATTGTTATGGACCTTGCTGTAATACTGTTTGTTCAATCTGGCGAATGGTCTTGGGTCGCACCACCACAGAGGGTCCTGGCTCCAACAACAGTCCCGACATGTGTAAGAGAGAGTTGAGCTGAGCTGCGAGAGTGGATGGGTAATCACGTAGACCCGAACTTTAGGTGTCACGGGTCACTGGATGATGAATAGCTATAGGTAAGTATTTTGAGCAATACTGGTGAAGGTGTCAGAAAATGTCATATAGGCTGCGAGAATGTGAGAGATAGTGGAGGTGGGGAAAAGAAAAGCTGAAGATGGCAGGCCCGAGCAGCAGGAGTGTTGCGGTCAGATCTACATTGAACAAATTGGGAACAATGTTTTATCGTTAGTAGTCACGTGCTATCGACTTAGCAATGTCATGATGTAAACCCTTCGAGTCTTTGGACTCATTGATCATTAAATTCACTGCCAGACATGAGCGCCATCACTCTTCACAATATCGACGAAGTTCTCGGCGCATGCGAACCACAGCTATCGCATAACCTAACGAACCTCTTTGCGATGCTTGTCAAACGAGATCAAGACCCGACATTTGTACAGAACTACTCGGTGGGTCGTGTTGTATTTTGCTCTACGCCACCATCTATATTAGTGAGAGCAAGGGTGCCCTCAAAATCCGTTTACACAGAGAGGTCAAGAATGTTAAGAATCCTCACAATCCGCCCAGTTTTAGTATGTTTGGAAGAGCATGTTTTGCGGCAGGGATTGCGAAGACGGTGCTTACTGTCGTGACGTCCCACTTGTATGCGCCATCGCAGCCAAAGGAGCGGTATATCGGCCAGCACAATGCACTCGAAGCCCTATTGGAGCTCATACAGACAGGTAATCTTACTGAACGACGCGCCCTGCTGGAGGATATGCGGAAGAACCATGTTATTAAAATCTGTTTATCGGTAAGAATAATTCCTTCTTCGCATTTGGTAACATTTCGAGATTTCATATGTCCCCTAGTTTATACACCATCCCCTTTGCATTTTCCGTAAACTAGCAATCTCTACCTTGAACATTCTTGCCTCTGAAGCCGTACTCGGAGAGCATTTACTAGCAGCGGACGCAGCTGAGATAATCGCTGCCGTCTGTAGATTCGCACTGGAAGGACCTGATTTTTTCATCGAAGGCATGCGAGCTTCCGCCACAACATGGCAGAGTCAAATGGTGATGGGTCGGCAGGATGTATGTATTACTGTTCCATATTCTTCGCCGTATGATCGGCTGACATCCCCGATGAGATACCTGCAAAAACAGCCGTGAAACACGCACCTCGGCTTTATGCCAAGGTTCAAGAGATCGCTCTATGGGCTGCCCAGGGCCTTTTGTGCATAACACCTCCACCATCACGGAAACATTGCCTTGATATTTTGAAGAAGAAACCAGAGATTCTAGATCTTCTTTTTGACTGCGCTATCATTACTCCCTCACCATGGTATCCAGAAACAAGGGTCGGCTCTATCGCGTGCGAGGTCCTAGCCCTCCTCTTTCAATGGCCGTTGCATATAGTACCAGGCGTTTCTACGCCTCAAGACAATGCCTTTAGAGCTCAGGAGTGGAAAGCAATGTCCCAAGCTGTCAATATCCTGAGGTCCCGCGACAACTGGTGTGAGAAGATCATTGAAGTATGGATGCAAACTGAAGAGGAGGACTGGTGCGAGATCAACGAGTATGTGGCCCTCTCCGAATCTCTGGATCACGATTGACTATAGGTATACAGCTGGTTGGATCGAGTGGAAGTAGACTACCACGCGTTCGAACCACCCGATAAGGATACCATCGACCAGTTATACCAATACAGAGGTTTGTCCTGAAACAATTCTCCCGATGGGCATACATCATGGTATAACAAATTACAGTCATATCCCGTGTTACCATGCTGAGACTCGTCAGTACTCTCACTCACGCAGCTGAGTCTTGTGGTATCACCAATGCTGACATAGAGTCACTGCTCCGAATGGCATACCTTGCTTCACGCAAAGTCAAGTCCTTGGATGAGATAGACGAGAGCAAACCCGAGGATCGTTACTCTTGCATTGGCAAGAGGGGTATTTTCCGCACGCCTGAATATATGTTATCCTTAAACATACAAGCAGATGCACCTCTCCAAATCGCAGATGAAAGTGTCATAGGTCCAACATCCCTTGCGCGCCTCCTCGTGGTACTTGCCCAACGAAAAGCCTTGGATACCATCCAGGGGCTTAAAAAAGCTCCAAATGGTCTTTCATCGTCAACGTCTCTCAATCACGTGCAACAAATCACGAACCCTGATGTCATCCGCCGATTCCTGAAAATCGCGCTGCAGCGCATCGAGGCATGTATAATTATAGGACGTGAACGCGCTCATGAGAGCGACAACTCTCGCGCCAAGGCGGTGTTCGAGTGCGCGGCGGAGCTTGCCGCTGCCCTCGTGGCATTTGACAATCACACGCAGGGTCAGTATTCGGGGGACGTCCAGGGGGCGAGGAGGTATCTTGTCGTGGCGCTCGGCAATGCAGCCGAGATGGCCATTCGTGACCAACTTTGGCAGCAAGCGCTGTACTTCGGATCCGGGGCTGCGAGCGTTGCTGAGAACATTCCGGCCAGTGAGCAGTTGGAAGACAGTGTTATAATGAAGAACAAACGGCGTGTCGAGCGAGCGACGGCTGCGATCTCTGGTAAAGAGTAACTTGAAGCCTGTAGCATCAATTTGTGAGTGGTCCTGTTTCTGGGTCCTTACGTATGGTCATCGGGTTCTTTTTTTTCTTTCTTTAGGGGACCCAGCATCCGGGCCTGTGATATATGAAGTTGTATATTGTCGTCCAAGTGTCTTTATGGCACACTCACAGGTCTTGAGCACAGTGATCACCTGCGATCATTCTTATGAATATACAAGATCACTTGAAAGCTTGCGCCCTCGGACGTCGATGAAGGATTTTCAAGGCTACCAAACTTGGTTCCCTCATTGGCCCAAGTGTTACCTGTGCAAAGCAATTTGACACGGAAATAGGTATGTTCGGTCCTCCGTGGTGATGCATAGTCCACATCTATGCTGGTGGACAAAGCTCTAGGCCTAAATCTGCAGTGAGGACCTTCGTATGATATCATTATCTTATCGCAAGGTCGGCGGGGGTGGTCTAGTCAAACACATTCGAATGCCTGAACACTCATCAAATTATTTAAGCAACTGGTGAACTACATAATTGACAGAACAACGTTTACAAGAAGCGACTGACTGGACTGGTATACCATCGGCACAGATACTCAAGTCCTTTTCTTAAACAGACCAAACAGCTTCCCTCTGCGCTCCTTTTTATCCAAGCGCTGACGCACTTCCTCCTCTACTTCCTCGTCAGTGATGACACCTCCCATCGAATACCACGTAACGGTGCCAATGCCAATGAAGGCTGTCAGTATGCAGCTATCCAACCAGTCAGCATATCGCAGCGACCAGTTCAATCCGAACTCACCCAGTCATTGCCAATATGCCTTTAGGCAGCCATCCAAGCTTCTGCAACCACGGCCCGAGCGGGAGGCCCGACAAGTCAGTCGCGCTCGCGTGTCCTGCGGCGTTTCCACTCGATGGTGTCCCAAGCATGGCACACTGTTCATACATGAACGATGGCACGCGGTCCTGTGCCCGTTCTTGTATCAAAAGTGGTGCTGTTATGAGCTGGAGCGCAAGGCCCGATTCCAAGTGCCACTCGACGTGACCTGGATAGCGAAAATTAAACGTCACTCGTGCGTCGACCCTGGAGGGTTGTTCTTAGACTCACAGTGGAAGAGCCATGCGCCGGGGTTGTCGGCGATGAAACGGAGTGTGACGGAGCCTCCCCCAGGGATGGCTACAGTATCACGGCGCATCGGGTTCACTTGCCCTTCCACAAGCGGTGGGTTCAGCGACGTGTCGTTTGAGGTATAATCTATCGCCCTGTTGACGATCTGCATCTTGTATCCGTGAAGGTGGCTGTAACGCAACGCAACGCAAGTTGTATCAGATGCAGAAGGTGGGGAAGAGGACAACCCACAAGGGATGGTGTCCGGTATCAGCATTCTTCACCACGAGGTCGACTACATCTCCGTAATTCACTACGAAGCTATATGGCCCGTAAGCTTCTTGGCTAGTAGCATTCTCACCCAGGCTCAGCGCGCTCATGATCGCGGGAACGAGTGGCGGGTTGTAGACTAAGTTATTGAAGAACCCATGATTTGTGCCGTCGCTCATCGTGTCGAAGTTGAACTCGAGCTCAAGCGTGTTTGTAGGCAGTGGGGCAGGCTCAACAACGGCTGGTATTAGAGCGCTGTCGTTTGTCGTGGTGTAGGAATCCACGGGGGAAAAGTCAGTGATGTTCGACGAAGAGGCGTACGTGATGGAGGAGGTGACGTCTGAAAGCGTTTTGAAAGGCAGTGAAGTAAGTAGATTGATCAGGTGATAGAAAGGGATGACATACTGGGATTCAGAGTACTGGGAACTGTGTCGAACATGGTTGTATCCATGTTTGCATGTATGGCCCAATTTGACGAGGTATCATTCCTCGCTGTGACCAGCACAGAGTAACGCTGCGCCGCCGACACGCTCAACATATCGACGAGCTGCTCCTGCGTGTCTGTCTTCGATAAGATGAGTATACGTGGCGCAAGAAATAGTAGGAGTCAACTTACCCCATCGGCCTCGATGATTCGCATCTCATGGCCGTCGATCCAGAAGAAGAACGCAGCTAACGCGCTCATGTTTATTACGCGAAGTCGGTACGTTTTACCAGGCTCAAACGGAAGGGTCGCATTCTCATTGAAGCCCACCGCGCTTGTCACTGGAGAAGGATTGCTCCCTGCGATAGGTGCCAGGTATGAACCATTTTGGGAGAAATACACAACGGCAGAGTCTGCAAGTCAACAAGAAAATGACCCAAGGTAATTTGTCCAAATGAGGATACCACCGGGAGCTATTGGATGGGGCAACTCACCAGGGACAGGCTCCGCTCCGCCTGGATTCGCAATGCTTATGAACTGCTTCATGAGGACAGGATGTTCTGTGTGGTACCAGTCACCCATCACAATGGTGAACTCGGCGTCGTATTGTGCGGCGTAAGTTTCATTTGGAGAGTGCAGGAGGAGGGGTGCACGAAACCCATCCACATATATTCCCTACATGAAAATAAGCAGAATTGAGCGATAAGTCATACGAGACACAGCAGTTGTAAAATCATTGTTTCGTGGGAGAAAAACGTTGTGATGGGAGACGTACAAAGTAGAAAGAGAAAAAAAAAGGGGGGAATAGTGGGAAAAATTATGCCGGTTCATAAAGCTAAGCGGAGGATTGCGTACTCACGTTCGCATGACCATGAGCCCAATATGTACCGACTTGGCCCGATGAGTTTATGGGTACAACATAGTCGAAGGTCTGGCCAGGGGGTATACCGCTGCATCGGAAAAAATTAGCAAGGTATTCCAAAACTATGGTTGCATACAATGCGTGCATGAACAGGAAGAAAACGGTATCGACCACAAGTAATGCAACCACTGTAGCGCTTGATTGCAGGGAAGCATACATACCATTGTGACACCGCAATGGCACCGTCCATCCAGGACGTCGAGTTAAAGTACATGCCATGGTGGTGTAGTGTGACAGGTTTGTCGACACCGTTTGTCACATGGACTAGCAAGGAGTCCGTCGTAGATACTTCAATTGGTGGAGGCCTGTGAGGTGACACATGATGAGAAGCAAATTTCGCAAAAGCCAGGTATGTGGGCCAAAACGTAGTCTCAGCTGTGGAAGGTGATAAATATGAAACTGGGTGAGATACTCACGGCCATGTCCCGTTGACGCCGATTACACGGCGTTGAAAGAGACCATCTGGATTTGCGTTCTGAACATAGGTGACATTCCACCAAAGTTCCTGTATACCCGCTAGCGCAGGAGACAGCAAGGCGAGGAGGGGAAGAACACGACAGCACCACATAGGCGTGTAGAGATTAGTGCCACGTTTGGGAAGCAAGGCTCAAGTATGGGCAGGAATATATACTGCGCACAAGTGGAAACCAACTTGGCGGATGAACTGGGTTGAACTGAGGTGTTGTTGGTTGACCCTTGCATTTGATCCAAAATGCCGAAATTTTTATCTGATAAACCTAGATCTCGATCTTTGATCTTGGCAAAAAGTGTCCAAGAATATCAACGTTCATTTTCGGCATTCGGACTAATTCGGTATAGTTGTTCTTAAGTATTATCAGATAAATACCAACTTACTTTTTGTCCATTTCCAAGTCCAATGGCAGTCAAGAACTTGTTCAGCGTCAGTATCTTCTTGATCGTCTTCAGAGAAACACTCGAAGCCGTCGTCATCGTGTCCGTTCTCCTTGGCCTCGTCCAGCAGATCGTTCATGACGATGTCGACAACCACTTCACAACTCTCGTAGAGCGCACTCCCCCCGTCTCAACCCACCGGACCAACAGTGAGACAACCATGCAAACAGAGGGAGAATCAGATGCCACCGCAAAGAGACGTCTGGTCCGAAAACTTAGAATACAGGCATGTCGGCCATCCTGCGCTGTAGTTAACCCCATTAACTCATTTGACAACAAGATTTTCGCTGGCGCAGGCGTCGGCATGCTCATCGCATTTGCCTTGGGTGCTGCATTCATTGCAATATGGTTCACTGAGGCCTCAAATCTCTGGACCAAGTCCGAACTTCTCTGGGAAGGTCTCTCTTTCTCTCTCGCTGCGACACGCCATGAAACTGACCCTTTGCTTAACCACAACAAGGCATTTTTGAACTTATTGCTTCCCTGATGATTTTCGTCATGGGCGTTACTATGCTCAAGTTGGATAGGGCCAAGGCTAAATGGCGCGTCAAGCTCCAACGTGCCTTTAGTGGTCAACGTATGTCCTTCCTTCCTTTCTCGCTTTGACTCTATCCTTACGGGTCATCTTCAACGTCAGATGTCGACAGCCGCACAAGAACCGGCAAGTGGGTGCTCTTTATTCTTCCCCTCATCACTGTCTTGCGCGAAGGTTAGTGTCTGTGCCTGAACATTTTTACCTAATGACGGCATAATCCCTTCAACTAATACATGACGTTTCGCAGGGGTCGAAGCTGTCATCTTTGTCGGCGGTGTTGCGCTTGGACAGCCTGCAACTTCAATTCCTATTGCAGCGATAGTGGGGCTTATTTGCGGACTTGTTTGCGGCTTCTTCATATACCAGTTCGCTAGCCGAACGAGTGGGTCTTATGAAACCATTATCTCGCTCCAATTCTCACATATAACCAGCTCTAACAATGTTCCTTGTCGTGATGACGAATCTGATCCTCCTCATCGGCGCCGGTCTATTCAGCAAATGTGTCTGGGCTTTCCAAGAATACGGCTTCAACAAGTTGCTTGGTACAGATGTCGATGACGCAGGCGGTAATGGACCGGGGTCGTACGACGTCCGCGGGAATGTGTGGCACCTCGAATGCTGTAATCCTGAGACCGATCAGGCATGGGGCGTGTTCAACGCTGTCTTAGGATGGACAAATTCCGCGACTCTCGGTTCCGTGTTGAGTTACGTGCTCTATTGGGTCATGGTAATCGTGGTGCTCGTACATCTCAAATATAAGGAGGTAAAGCAATTCTTCTCGCTCTTTTTCACCTCACTCACACAAGAGATACACAGGGTCGCACCAAGCTTTTCGGAAGGGAGTCTGCAGCAGGCGTACGTAGGCGACTTGCAAGCGAAAAACGGGCAGAGCGACTCGTAGTCGATGAGAAAGCCACAACCTCCCTTAGCTCTCCAAACCCTCAGAGTCGAGTCGCCAGCATATACTCGCCAGAAGCACTTCCTAAATGATATCGACATAAAAACTTCTTCTTTGCGTTCCCTCCACAACCTCGTTTCGTCGTTGATGGGCAAGTGCTAAGTTCTGCCATAAGGAGGCGTTTGGATACCAATACGTCCGAAGTAGGGCTATTAAGGTCTCATATATACATCTCGAGGTAAATAGCTTCAATGTACATATTCATACCCTGTGTGCAAAGTGTACCCCATCCAAAATGACAACTATCTTGGTCCTTTGACTCTGTCACACCTGAATCTGAATCGTAATATCGTCGAATTAATCCCTCTAGAGGATAGGCCCGAACCTGACATCGGCAGAAACCTTGTTTACATTTGCTACGTTGCAGTCAGTTGACATTATCACGGCGATTACTTTGATCCCGCCTTATCTGATAAGGCCGAAGGATAAATTATAATAGCTCCGACGAGATCGGCCGACTATCAGATAAGATTCTCCACCCTACCAGCCAAACGGTAACGCGAAAAAAACTGTATGCAGCTATGATTCAGGTTAGTATCGAAACGACCCTCCTGAATCCAGCATCGCGACGGGGGTTGTGATCCTAGATAGGAATGGAATCAGGAACAACCGTGACTTCATCTATGCGCAAAAAAAAAAGCCACTGAATTCTATTAATATTTGTAACGCATGGCATCCGCGCGTTTGTGGCCTTGGGGCCACAGCCGAGAGTGAAATGAAGTGGGGCTGCTTGAAACTGGACAGGGAGGATCCACCGATTGCGTTTTCATCGCGACTGATTCTGATGCACGAGGCAGGGGCAAAAAAACACGTGTATTACTACATAATACTAGAGGATCAGTTCCAAAAGCCGACAGTTCCAGTTACCGAGCCCAGGGCCGGGCACACTGGCAAGCCCAAGCATCTGGGCAATCCCTGAAACCGAGTCCAGCAACCGGAAACCTTTCGGAGAAACGAGCTTCGGTATTCCTTCGGCCTGACATGCTTCTGGGCGTTTTGAGCTTCACGCAATTGATATTAATTACGCAATTGAGGGAACTCCCGTGGCGGATCAGGATAGGAATAGCCTGTGCACGAGGAAGCAGCTTTGGCAGGAACGTACGTGGGCGAGGCCTTCGAAACAGGAGATCGGGCATGGGACAATGTAATTCAGTTGGTTACGGCGTTAAGTCGAACGCGAACAAAAGGCTATAGGATGAGCAAAACCTCCATTTTCTTTGAGGTAAAAAGCTCTAACACTGAGTACTGATCGACGATCACCGAACTAAGCACGAAGGAAGGCGGTGCATCCCTAGATGCAGTGTTGAATAGGAGTATGAAGCGACTTTCTGATGCTCGTGTGATTCAGTCGTTATGCTAAGCGAAGAACCGAACGTACATCAAATTTCCACCCTTAGCGATAGCGAACTATTTGAAACCTTTCCAAGTTCCGCAAGTGAGGTTTTCGAAACACGAGGTCCGATAGGATCTCGATAATCCCATGCGATTTTGAGAAGTAGGGAACAGTAGAGCAACGCGGAACAGTTGCAGACCAGGCACGCAGACGTGGCCATGACGCAAAACGGAAATGGAACCACAGGCCTGTTTGCAACATGCATCACATCACGGATCATGACGAAGATCTTGAAGACAAATCCTGCAGTACAAGCTGTTAGCGGGAAGAAGGTCGATGTGAGGGACGTATCAGGATCTTCTTGAGATATAGGTGCTCCGGAACATGAGAACCTGGCAACTTGCTCATGATCAGAAGGGGAGTGGAAAGTACTAACTCAGCTGGGTGGCTTGAGTTCAACAACACAAACCTGTTGAATAAGAAAGGCGACTTTCCACCAAAGTCCAATCACCGTTACACCGTAGGCAGACCAAAAAAGTAAAAGTCGACAACTAATTTGTGGAAAGTAAACTTAGTTCCCATTCACTGTTTTTGCCCAGTGTGGATCCCAGGGATCCAAGAGATGCGATGGAGAAATCTGAAGAAAAAAAAACCGAATGGTCCATCGACGGTAGTGGCCCGGGTGAAATTTTAGTCTGCTAGGCTGAAATCCTCATAGTTTATAGGAATGCATGCCCCTCCCGACAAAAGATTTATCGCTGTTGGCAGTCTTTCTCGGTCATCGTCCTACCAAGTATACTGTGGTACAGCGTCGGAGGTCAGGCTTCATGATGATGCTAAAGGAACTGTACGCCCGCTATGAAGCCTTTACAGGTCCACATATCTCAATTTACGCGCCATAATGGTACCTCTGCGTATATGTTGGACAAGTAGGACCGACCACCGACACCCAAGGGGTTCGTGAGATGAGCTTTTTTTCGACGTCAAAACATCCGGTGGTTAGCAATAACCAAGTATCGAGAGAGCCGGAATCCCCGACGCCACTTTGAAGGTTGATAGGTGCATTTGATCCTGGGGTTAAGACACAAGAAGATATATGCCTTGGCAGATGACAAGCCGCTAAGAGGTAGAAGATGCAGGCGATAGTCATTAAAAATCGTCCGTTCTTGCTGTGTATCGATAGGTTCAAGTGGCTTTGTTCACAGTGGTTATGTGAGTGCAGTTACTAACAAAGCGAAAACGAGCAAGCCTCTTTTCTTCAGAGCGATGAGACAACAAGAACGTAAAAAAACCTAAGTACCGATCATGGAGCTCAGCGTAATAATTCATGGTCATCCAGCAAGGAGTGTACGTTCAGCTTCAGTGTCGAGTTATACCGCGGTGAAAGATTTTTCATGCCAAAATCTACCTAACCAGCCTTCTTAATGTTATATTCAACGATTCAATGATGGACAGGTATATGAACGATTTCAAGTGTACAATATGGATTTGCTATGTTGTGTTGATGAAGTTGATGAAGTGTAGATGGGATGCATAGTGAAGCTTTAGAAGTTAGATGTTAAGGCGGAAAAGACAATAGAGCAATGTAGGAGCGTTGCAGACTGGGCACGCAGATCTGGCCATAACAGCATCGATGATACATCTTGTGAAAATACGCATCAACACGGAAAGAAAGAAAAAAAAAAAAAGGAATTACAGACCTGTTGCAAAAGACATGGCCACACATTGTCGCAGTCAGATCCTCGCACGGATCTCGAAGACAAATCCTGCAGTAAAGGCGGGATGGGCCGTTTGTAGGAGCGTTGGCAACGGATGCCTCAACAAGATCAGGATCTTCTTGAGGTGGCATAGAGTCCAAAGAAGTAGTCACTGAGGGCAAGCGAATATAACTGGAGGCTGCCGAGGAGGGCCGGGATGGAGCGCTTGTTGCAACCAGGTATGCACGATTCTCTCTGAGGTACTCTGGAACAGATTCTGCAGACACGAAGACGATGGAACTCTCTGAAAGTGGGCTTGAAGGAGTTGATGAACGGTCAGCTTCTGAGAAGTAGCCGGCGGAACCTTCAGAGGTAGATGGTGATAGTGGAGGACGGCCTTCGGGATGAACATGCGACTCTAGAGTAATACTAGAGCGATGCAAGCTACCTTGTTCGGATGGCGTCGGAGAAGGGACAAGGTCGCGTGTGGAAATATTGTCTAACTCAGCGGGTAGCTCGAGCTCAGCAGCACAAACATGGGGAGACATGATACATTGTGGAGAGTGGACTTGCATGGGCATGGAGTCCACCGAAGAGAGTGTGGTACTTGCAAGAAATTCTGCTGTGTGTGACAAAGGCGCGTTATCGTGTTCCAATCCAGAAACACAGGAATCGGATTCTGCTGAAGGATCATCGGTCTGCTGATGGCTGATGCCCACGTCAAAGGTGGTCTGTTGATCGTCAGAGGCCTCCTTAGCCTGAGACAGCCTTCTCAAAGCTTGTATGTTTAAATCCAGAACTAACCGAACCATGTTATGATCTTGATCCGTCGAATGGATCGAGAAGTTAGGTTCACTGAAAGTGCTCTCATGAACCGTTGGGCTTTGAATGATAGGGTGAGGATCAACAGAGGCTGCCTCTGCGGCATGCTGTGCAACCGAAATGAGACACAGGAATATATCAGCGCTATTTTCGCAAGAGCTGGGATCGCAAATCTTACTTGCTCTAGTATATCCATACTGAAGTCACATTCCGGGCGCACGACACATGACTGAAGAGAAACACCTTCCTCCTTCAAGTCCGTTTCAGAAATTTGACGTATTGAAGAATCAATATTATCGGTCTCGTAACATGGGGGCGAGGTGGAATGGGGAGAAAACAAGCTAAGAGACAGCATTCCGCGTTCCAGATCTGGCAGTGATTGTTCATCCTGAGAGGACATTGCGTCCTTCGCATGGTCGCGGTGATCATCAACTAGTGGATCCACGAGTTCCTGGGATTCGACGGCTATGAGAGTATCGGCCGATGAGTCCTCGACTGCCTTGGGCTCAATGACCCCAAGCGAGCCCAACAACGCAGTTTCTTCGAGCCCACTGCTCACAACAGATTTCTCATCCATCCCCAATACTGACGACGTGCTAGCCCGCTGGCAGATCCCGCAGCTGCAAGGTCGACCAGCTCTCTCGCAGATCTGGCATGCACATACTCCGGCATGTTCCAGTGACTCGTGAAGCACCAGGGCCACCATCGTCGCGAAATCTTCCCCACAGATTCCACATGGAAAGTTTGCCACAGGCTTTGGGGCAGTGACCTGCCCCTTCATGGTCGAGAACTTGCTGCGATCATCGGAAGGCACATCACTATGATCATGAGAAGCCACTTCACTGCGACCATCGGAAACCACGTCACTGTGATCATCGGAAACCACGTCACTGTGATCATCGGAAGGCGCGTCGTTGTAACCGTCAGAAGACGCCCCAGTGTTGTCATCAGAGGGTGCTTCGCTGTGGTCATCGGAAGGCGCCTCGCTATAATCATCCGGAGACGCCCTGCTGTTGTCATCGGAGGGCGCCTCGCTGTTGTCATCGGAAGGCGCCTCGTTGTAATCATCAGGAGACGCATCACTATGGTCATAGGAAGGCGGTGGGGAAGACTCCGGTGTAGATAAGAAATCGGGGACTACATTGTGCTTTGCAGCTGTGAATGAGTAATGCACCGGGTCGCGAAGCGGATAAGAAGATGTGGTCAGGCGCTGCGATGCTGTATGCTTTGCATTTTCATGCTGCATACGGGAATATTCAGATGCAAATTCTTTATCGCAGTACGTGCATTCATATCCAGAATGCTCGCTCTCGTGATGTTGCTCCAGGGCGCCTTTGGAGCTAAAAATCCAGTCGCAAAGGTTGCAACAGAATTCATGCTTTGACCTCTCATGCTGATCTCTTCCATCCTCGGTCGTGAATGCACGATCGCAGTGAGTGCACTCGTATCCTCGGTGCTTCGTTCTCTCATGTTGGTCCCGTCCTTCTTCAGTCGTGAACGTGCTGTCACAGTAAGTGCACTCGTAATCTGGGTGCTTCACTTCCTCGTGTTGGTCTCTTCCCTTTTCAGTCTTGAACGTACGGTCGCAGTAACTGCACTCGTACTCCGGCGGATGCTTCGCTCTCTCATGTTGGTCTCGTCCTTCTTGAGTCGTGAACGTGCTGTCACAGTAGGTGCACTCGTAATCTGGGTGCTTCACTTCCTCGTGCTGGTCTCTTCCCTTTTCAGTCTTGAACGTACGGTCGCAGTAACTGCACTCGAAGTCTGGCGGGTGCTTCGCCTTGGTGTGCTAGAAAACAATTCAGAGGAAGGATGGCGAGGAATACGTGAAGAATACCATAAAAAGAGCTTGCTTGTCGACAAAAGAACGACCACATGGGCTGCACACAGACATGGTGGTAGCACTGATACGTTGCTGTGAGGCCGCCACAAGCACCAAGCCCGACTAGCTGATGCTACAGTAGTCGAGGAAAGGTAGACGCTTAAGTGAGATAGATAGTTCGGTTAACGAAAGAGAGAATGAACACACCTTCGACTTGCTGTAACCTTGCACTGTTATGACTTCGTAGTTCTGTTAACGTTGTGGATTTTACATTGCCACTTGGCTGCTATTGTCAAGTACTGATTGGTTTGTATTATATAAGCAGTAACACCATGGCAGCCTGAAGGCACAACAATCAAGCATGTATACTCAATAACTACAGAGACAGACTACACATCATAATTTTCACAGGTAGTGTCAATGCGGAACAAGCAGTAAAGTAAAACCGCATTATTACACACGGGACATCGCGAGTCCCGTATCACTGCATCTGTGATGCACCTGCCAGTATAAAAGAATCGTCGTTAATCCAAGTCCGGGGCACGCATAAGCATACTCACGCGTTACAGAAAAGATGACCACATGTGGTCGTCGTCAGATCCTCACACGTATTTCGTCGACAAATTCTGCAATGATATGGCGACAGAGAATTTGTACCAGAACCAGAACCAGAACCAGAAGTTGAATGAACAGATCCGTTCAATCTCCCCGCAGCGCGTCCCGTCCTCAGTGGGGCGAAACGAGGAAGTTTGCTGGCATCTGTGCCCATCCGTCAATTAAAGATTCATGGAGAAACAAAACAAAGTCGCTGACTTAATCTCTTCGGTATACCATATTTTCGCCTGCTTTG
The DNA here is from genome assembly GCA_930272055.1 of Rhizopogon roseolus. Classification (NCBI taxonomy): domain Eukaryota; kingdom Fungi; phylum Basidiomycota; class Agaricomycetes; order Boletales; family Rhizopogonaceae; genus Rhizopogon; species Rhizopogon roseolus. The sequence goes on along the minus strand of CAKNEV010000330.1, from coordinate 6,730 downwards.
CATCACAGGAGGGTCGAAAGAGGAATCGCTTGAATCAGATGATTGATTGTCCCACATCGGCTCCGACATGATGCTTTCCTCGAATCGTACTTCACGGCGTCGCTCCCGAGAGGATGCGGTAAAACCGATCGAGGACAAACTAGGGGATGGCAGGCCTGGGCTGTGAACGTGATCCGCAGTTGAAGTCGCCTGCGCTGGGTGAGTGACAGCGAGATATGCACGAGCTTCGCGTAAGTAGTCAGGGGTCACATTCGCAGAAATATCAATGCCTGCAGACTCGGGTGAAATGTAACTTGGTGATGCCGAATTACTGCAACGAAATTAAGGTGTGGAAGTAACACTTCACTTGGTAACCATACCTGACCGTGTGAGAAGTACCATTACCATTAGTTGCAGGTACCTGCAAGCGAAGCACCGGCACAGCGAAATCTGCTGGCCGTTGATTTGATGAATTCTGCAACGTGGGTGACATCCCTGACGCAGCCTCGCCGCTCAATTTTGACCAGCCAGAACTCGACACAGGAGATGTACCGCTTTCGGGAAGCTTTATTACGGGAGAGTTCATCTCAGGTGATTTCGCTGAGGCAATAGACTCTTGATCGCTGTGATCAACGCCATTACCATTCAGCGGGTGAGACGGAGCAGAATTTGCTGGGGTTTCCGAGCATGGGCTGAATGGGCTACGGAAGCCTGTGCCTGATACCAACGGTGTACCAACTGCCGGTATATCAGAAAACGGTGAATATGGCGAGCCAGAATGATCAACAGGATAGTAAGTCTCCTGATATGCGTCCTTGATGGCGGAGATGGGTGGGGGTGAAAGCGTCCTGGATGATGACCGCGATCCGACGCTCGATCGTGTTAGAACTCTCTGAGACAGAGGACTAGAATATCCACTGCTACTCGGAGGTAAAGGGATGAACTGGGCACAGGTGGAGTCAGCATTGCCAGAAAAGCCCCACGTCTGGTTGACTAGATCGGAGGAAAGGGGGTCAGGCATGCGCTTCTCGGAATCAGCAACTCCTTCTCCGCTATTATCCAGATAGTCGGAATCGAGATCTCGTATTGCAGCGTTTCCGCAATGTGGCCTATGCACCACAAACAGATGCTATCGGGCACGTTAGAATATTGCCCGATGAACTGGAAACGAAAACGAACATGTTGATACGCGTCCGCGTCTGCGAATCTCAGTTCACAATCCATGCACTTCGGGTGGGCTACGAAGTGTCGAATATGATTCTGTAACGCCTCCGCGGACTCAAACTGCCACTGGCATAAGTGACAATAAGTCTCTGGGTGTTCCACTGCGCCATGCTACAGGGCGATCTGAATCAGGATGTCAATGGGAATGGGAATTACGCACTGTAATAAACTCAGCTTGGTCACTGAAGCCGATTTGACATATGTCGCACATGGGATGATTGCGCGATGTTAAGTAGTGCACGGGAAGTTCTCCAGGATCAAACAATGCACCGTTACACAACTGACAGGATACCTGAGGATGGACCGCTTCTGTGTGCTGGATGCGAGCTGAATGATCTCACAGATAAACCATGAAAAAGACGACATTACATTATCATAATCGGTTGCATCCCGGAAACTTAGATCACATCTTGTACAGGACGGATGGACGTCATCCGGAGAGTCTCTGTAGTGCAGATGTAGGTCTTCTTCCTCGGCGTACCTCGTTTGGCAGATTTCGCAACGATAAGGAGTGGCATGATCCACGAGGTGCTCGTTCAATAGGTCCGCGTTTGCGAAGACACCCTCGTGACAAACAGGACACGAGTGGGCGGAGGCAATGTGCTCCTGGATGAGTTCCTCCTTCTCACACGCAAATTGACACATGCCACAGGTGAAAGGGTGTACCGCAGCCCTGTGGTCATCCAGTGATTTAGGGGACTTGAAGGAGCTGTTGCAGAAAGGGCACGAATGAGAGGCTGGCGGAGAAACAGCACGAGGCGGCTCTGGGTGTGATACCCGGCGATGCTACATAGGTTTGAGAGTGAGTGATCGTAACAAGCTACGTTCAAGACAAACTTGCCATTGCATAAGCTGCATCATCCTCAAACCTTTGATTGCACTCAACACATGCTGGGTGCACTGCGGCGACATGAGCGTCGAGAACCTGTTGAGATGGGCAAGTGAGCCGACAAATGGCACAAACAGGACCCGTAGGATGAGCAGTAATCATGTGGGTAGAAAGCTTATTTTTCTTTGAGAACGTCTGGGTGCATGACGAGCAAGGATATACTTTCTTGTCATGGACGGCCCGCATGTGTTGAGCGAACCCGTCCACGGAAGAAAACGGTTTTTTGCACATAGTACAATCACGAGAGGATAGTGCATACGACATAACCGATTCACTACCGGCATCGCTGCTGGAGGTGACTAGAGCTTGATGAGTGATCGAAGATGGGCATGGGGGTTTGGGCGGATGGATTACGCGCATGTGGTTCTGGAGCGCATCGAGACCATAAAACTCCGTGCCACAGGATGCGCAGGGTAACTTGGCTGGGACTGTAGCTTCAACTTTGCTGGTGGATGCAGGAGGATTCCCAGATCCTGCTTTATGACTCTGAGTGTGCTTGATGAGCTCAGCGGACGTCATAAACTTCTCAGAGCATTTCGGCGCTTTACACTTGTGGTGGTACTTGGTTGCCAGATGTTGAACAAGTCCAGCGTTCGTTTTGAAGCTTTGCGTGCATAGTTTACACGTCAGGCTTTGTCCTGTTGAATGCGACTTTTTAATGTGCTTAAAAGCGAATGGTCTCAGTACGGAAAACGAGCTATCTAAGGGGAATCGCCACTCACCGCTTCTAACCCAGTCTGAGCTAAATTCACCTGCGTGCCAAGTGGGCATAATGGACATAATGGCATAATGGGGATAACTGTGTTGAATATGAGGATGGAAAATCTACAGAATCTGCTAGTCCAGCACGTCTTATGTATAGGACGTTTGCTTGGACACGACTTTGGCGCATGTGAGCGGCGAAGGTGGGTGTTCTAGAAACGTGCCTCAGCGCTCAACATCATGTGAAGCATGATTGTTTGATATTGCCAGTTCCTTCTTACTTCTCCTTGTTTCCAGTATAGCATCAAGTCTCACTTCAAACCATTTCATTTTAACACTTCGAGAACATCACCCATGATCATGTGCAAAGGATGTTGGGAACATCTGCGAACGAGATGAATGAATAAGAACATCGATAGAAGTAGTAGTGGGGCTGCGGCCCCTTGGCATGCGGACGCAACGTGCTATAAGTGAGTTCAGCCTGGCCTCACGAAGCTCAATCTTGAACCAGAGCAATGCATTGTATGTCCATCTCGATTCCCTGTCACTCATACAGTCGCGGCCCGGTGGGTCACTGTGGGTGGGTGGCCGCCTTGGCTCTTGTACTGCCACCCCAATACTCGGGGATATCTCCAGTACGGGACTTCATCATGCCTTCCTGTTCAAGCACTAATGATTATTGTCTAGGGAATTGTGTACTGATACTAGTGCAATATGGCAAGGCTAATTCCACTGTCTCGTTTTCCAGCACGGGCCAGATCCCTTATCAAATTCACTTCAATACACTCTCGCTCCTCAATTCATTCCCTTTTCAACAGTCCGCTGTTATATTCACCAACATATCCGTATGAAGCAGTACAGCCAGGCAGTACAAGGTTGTAAGGGTTATTTGCAGGTTCACACTTGGAGTTATCTCCCGCATATTCCGGACAGATATCGCTGGGGCCAGCTGTAAGTTCCCAATCCTGAGATTTCCAAAGAAGTTAAAAGTGGGCATGTATCGCTATGAGAAAGTTCACTCACGGCTGATGCACTGTACGAGCACCCTGTGTACGTTCCCGGATCCGTGACGGAAGGGTAATAACACGAGATGGTATCGCCTGAGCATGTCCAGTAATTGAGGCATGCATTCCCTTGTGTTACGCTGATTTCCTGATAGACGCAATTTGGGCAGGCCTCACAGGTGGCCCCAACTCCAGTGCTGAGCACGAGGAGATTGTAAATGATCAAGGCCACGGCAAGCACAGAACGAGTCATTTTTTGGAAAGTGTATACACTGGCATGTTAACTTTCAGATCTAGAAGCAATGCGGGCGACACGGTTTGGGAAACGTACACGGCGTAGCTGCAACTGCTAGTTCTTCGGCTGTGGAGTCCGGACAGTTCAAGTTGATCGATGAACTCTTATATACATTAAGTAAGTTGCTTCAGGTACGGCTGGGTGTGTGGTATCCCATGAATGTTGCGTTCCGTGTCATATGATACGCGTTGGGCTGTTCGGATAACATTAGGGCGATTAGTTGTCTTTGTCTACCCAGGCACATGGTTGCTCACTGTAGCTCACCCACTATTTCCAGGGTTAGGTTATCTCGTTGCTTCTCATGCACTCTAACAGTGTAGATATTAGCGACCAATTACCACGCAGTCAATAAGGCGGGACTTTTCTCGTTCGTAGACCGAACCAGTTATTTAATTATCCGTTTCTGCGAAAAGAGGGACGAGTACCTAAGAACGGAGACTCCTGGCCCAGGAGAAGGGACGGCTCATGGCAATTCACCGTCTTCAGGTCCTCTCCTTGCACAACATGTGCTCGACAAGTATCAGATGTGGTGAACCATTCCTGAAATATAGGAAGTAGTTACTGTTGTGAGAACACCAACAGGTTATGTATTTCAATCACTTGTGGCTTGCGACTCGTTACATGTGAGCATTTATGTTTCATGTCGGTGCGCAATTTACTCAAATTTTGAGCGAAGGCAGTCCATACACATAATCTGAGTCGTCGCGTGGGCCAGCAAGTCATCCGTTCTCAAATGATCATGTCCGATAGATGCTGGCATCCAACTAGAGGTTGGTATTGAATGTTTTCGAACCGCCCACGTACAGCGACAAGTAATTTTTGTTCGGGAGGGTCACAGCCTACCATCGTTAGTGTTGTCATCGTGGAAAGCGCAGTTGTTGTGAGCCTCGACGGTGACGCGGAAGACGACATCGACTCATCGAGTATTTAGCCAGAAAGGGACCGGACGGGTTTGAATGCCTGCCCCTCCTTCAATTTATTTACATACAAACATAAATAAGGCCACCGTGAATCAACATTGCGCGTATGCTAGACGCAAAGTTTTTGGACACACGATACTATCATACTCTGTATGTATCCTCACCAACGTACCCATACGAAGCAGTACAGGCGTAGTCAACGATGTATGGGTTATTTGGGGGTTCACATTTGGAGTTATCTCCCGCCGCCCCAGGGCAGATATCGCTGGGGCCAGATACAAGTCCCCACATCTGAAATCCCCCAAAATGATAAGGGTTCGTGCACCGATGTGGTAAATGTGGAAAAATGGCGAGCGCGCGCGACGACGACGGGCGAAAGGCTCAAGTTACTCGTGCTAAACATGCGTACTAGACCGTACCATACGATTAAGTAAGCTAGCTGACTACGCGAGTTCGCAATTTCCAACAGTAAACAGCAATTACTTACGGCCGACGCACTGTATGCGCACGCGGTGAACGTTCCCGGACTCGTAGCAGAGGGTTAGTTGCATGTGATGGTATCACCAGAGCATGTCCAATTGTCGAGACATTCATTCTCTTGTGTTGGGCTGACTTCCTGATAGACGCAATTAGGACAAGCCTCACACGTGGCCGCGACTCCCGTGCTAATCGCAAGGAGGTTGTAAATGATCAAGGCAATGGCTAGTGCAGAACGTGCCATATTCTAGATAGGATATTTCACTGACATTAGATCTAGCAGCAAACGAGGAAGACTCTTGGGAAACGTACAGTATCCGAGTTGCCAAAGTTTCAAGTCCTTTGACTCGACTAGTTATCTTCCCTTAAATACCGTCAGCAGGTCGCTTCAGGTACGTTATGGGGCCCCATGAATGCCAGCGTTCCATATGGTGCTTGGGTGTGAGTCTGTTCCAGTGAAATTAGCCAGTTTCAAGGTGAGCGGCCAGTGTCTGTCATCTGATTCCTAATTATTAGGGCTACTGCAGATCGGCGGATCTCTAGCGAAAGTTGCGCACTTTACTCACGCTCGCGACTCACCTTAGTAGCATGATTGATTGATGAGTACATGTGAGCGTGTGTTCAATGTGCAGGCGCTGATCAGGTGACGCACTCGAGGGAAAGTCAGAACGCACATTGAAAAAGGGGGCAAGTGAGGACTGACAGGTTGTTCATGTCCTGTACATGTTCGTGTTCTCGACTTCATCTCCGGAGGGGACGCGGCGCTGGAGACTGGATCGTTGCCACCACGCTCATTCCTCTCGCAAATCAAATCAGCTGATTCAATACTGCAAGTTTGTGAGCCGAAAGACCAACCATTGGAAACCACACTCATGCTAGCATAATAATATCCTTGATGAGGGAAGGTCCGCGGAATGTAGAGCTTCTGAGGTTCATAGTCTGCACGGCCGCCTTCAGTCATGTCAAAATAACCAAAACATGGCAAGTTTCTAGGTGAACTCCTGCTGCCGTTTTCGATCCGTACCTCTCTCAGCATTGCATTAAGGTGTGTACGAGTGAATTTCGTCACGAACGCTTTCTTGTGCCAAAAATAGCAGACGACAGACTCCGGTCGTTTTTAGACCAAACCCTTGACACAATCTAATTGCGAAAATGGACACACCTACAGTTGTGGACACGCAAAATCGACAACTTTGGCTCACCTTTCCAGTGTTTCCACAGCTTACTAAAACACCTCGGT